>CAXIQD010000257.1:105400-164400 GCA_964030785.1 Siderastrea siderea | reverse complement strand
CTTTCTGATTTGTGGCAATTTGAGACGTTTTGTATCATTTCCATACAAACTCTTAAATGTTGCCGATGTCATTATTATGCATGGCGTGGAAAAAACAGTCTAATTTATGTGCAGCTCTCAACCTTAGCTTGGGCTGCCTGTGGTTTGAGCAGGATCTCGGTGGCACGTGCAGCTACACACGCATTGCGTTGTTTGCCTGACTGGGAACTAACGGCGATAATGCAGTCACGTGTTCCCCAGAAAGTCAGAAAATCTGAGATCTGAGCATTCGGAAAGCAGAGTTGTGGTGTATTATTGTCGGCCAAGTTTCTGCTCCCTTGCATACAAACGTAACTAGTTGTGCACATTTGTGACAAGGTAAAAAAAAGAAACGTCACCGGTTCTGCATGCACTGCATGCCTATGTTTATCTTAAACAGGGTATCGTTACACCACCATATATATATATATATATATATATATATATATATATATATATATATATATATATATATATATATATATATCTTCGTTAATTTAAAGAAACCTCGCCACAAGCCGAATTTTTGCCAGTATGCCAATGTACAGCATATTGAAACAAGAAACAGTCTCTGACTAGTCCATTCTAGCCGTAAAGAGAGTATGATGTTGGGTTAAATGTCTTAGATAGGGTACGAAAAATCTACACTCTGTCTAGGTAGCAAAATCAGAGATTTGTGTCTTCTTAACACTGATAACACGGTCAGGTTTCAAACACCCTCCCTACCCGAGATTCTACTGAGCGCCCCCTCCTCCCTTTCTGGATAGTCGAGAGTGCGAGCCATCAACAGCGCGGCGAGACTGAGCCTCGAACCACCGACCGCCAGATCTGAAGTCCAGCGCACTAACCACTACACTACCGCGCCCCCACACTATCCAGGGCTACGTACTGTTATTTTTTTACTTAATATCCACTCCTCTTATCTTAATCAGTCCATAGTTCCAAGCGCTTCGTTAATAGTTTTTTTGAGAAACTATACCTTCACTTTTCTCGCCTTCCGGACTTTCTCGTCCATCACGGCCCATCGAACCTTGCTCCTTTCTTCCATCGCGCCCAGCCGGTAACCCAGGAGGAGCGGCGGGACGCTGGATGACAGGACCAGGTGAAGGTGGATAGACACGGGTCTCATCCTGATAGAATAACGGAGGCAAAGCGGTAACTCGTTCTACCTTGCAAAACAAATAAAAATGTGCCATCTCTTTCTATGCACCAGTTTACTGGCACTACTTGGTAGCACTTATGTTATAAGAAGCCTTAGCCGAACACTGAATGACAGGAAGGAGAAGGTGATGGTGGATGGTCTTGGGTCTCGTGCAAGGAATTTTTTTTGTCTCTAGCACAAGGTGGAAAAGTGTGGTCATTTTCAGTTAACCCCTAACTGTCAGGAAAAATTACTATCCAATCAGATTAAAGGCCTGGGGTAGTGACTCGGCTGGCCGGCTTATACGCCTAGAAGGGTCTTCCTACCCTACTGTTTCTTGTCGTTTGCTTTTCTTGCTAGACAAGGTCTAGAGGGCTCTCTTTTTAGCATGTAAAAAATCACGCCAGGGTCACTCAACTAGCCGGAGATAGCCGGGCTTGGCGGCTTTCAACCGCGAACTGGAGATCGGCCCTTATTTGGCAGCTGAAACGATGTGCCTTCAGTAGCGAATTATAGATTTTTTTTTCCATTTGATTATGATAGGATTGTTGTATACCATTTTATGCCGTCCAATTTTTTCATTTTTTCTCTGTTACGTGATATGAAATCAAAGCATCGTGGGAGAAGTGGTCACACTTTGCCTGCCTTACAGGCGTGCGTTGTTTTGTGCTCCAGCGTTCTGAGCGTGAGAAAGAATATGTTTTTCCTTCGTTCGTACTAACGAAGTGAAGGAGGACGAAACTGTTTTTAGTTACCGTTAAGCCGGTTTTGATAATTTTTATGCACGGCATAAAGGACGTCGATTATCATTATTACATTACACGGTGTCCGGATGCCTGGCAGCTGGACATGGTTCTGAAAAAACTGAAAGGTTATCGAAAGTTTCCAAAGTGTCGTACACATTTGACGGTGTCATATTGGCTCAGATCACAAAGAAGTAACGAATTCAACAACCAACGATTGCTTTTTTTTTTTTAAATCATGAGTTAGAAGGATACATCAGTCACATGTTTATTCATCGCAGTAAAACCAACCATCTAATTCCCATGAAGGTTAAAACAAACTTTTTGTTCTACACATGTGGATACAAAGCAATAAAACTTAGGACTAAATGTTCTTCCGTTTGATTTTCAGTGACCTCTCACTGGGATGAGGGAACTTCTTCAATCATAATACGGGTCACGGAGTTATATCCAGTATAAGCATACGTATACCCAGACACTTTTCCCAAGCAGTCTCCGACTTTGATTCCCACCCGCACGGATCCCTTGGCGATTCCCTCGCAACATCCTCCAATCTGAGTTGTCTTATGTATGTTGTGATCTGATCTGCCGTGATTTGCTTGAACGTGAGCAACGCCATCAATGGCAAGTGGATTGACACATTCAACACCATTGAAGGTGAAATACCATCGCTTACAGCAATCCAGGCAGCAACAAATTCTGTAATCACCGCTGAACTCGACTTTTAAGGCTGTGTTACTGGCAAGCTTGTTAAAGACACATTTCTAAGAACCAAAATAAATTAATAACTCAATAAAACGCTGTGCTGGTTGGTTTTTGTGACAGTTGAGGTGTTCGTACAAAAGACTGTCTGTTGTGGGCCGCTGCCTAACATTTTGTTTGCTGGTTGGTTGGTTGGTTTGTTAGTTTGTTTTTCTTTTCTTTTTAGCTATGTTTTGTTTACTTATTCAATAAAACAGACGGGGCACCCGTCCGTCATGATTTAGTATCGCTTCCTAGTTAGAGATATCGCACTTCTTTTGATGTTAGCGGCGCCAAAAAATCTGGCAGAAACCATATCTACTTGTTAGTTAAAGGTGAAAATGAATTCCAGTCGCTCACACAAATCGACATCAAACGCGTAAACCAACAACACTCCATGGGTTGATACGGGCTGAGCGTGGGACAAAGAAAAACCTGGGCCCCCAGCGGGAAACGACAGGAAACCTTAAACGTGTAACCTTCCGCTACTGGAAGACTCAGGAGGAGAACTAGCTCATATTTACTATCTTCATTAAAAACCATTCCCCTTACCTTAATCAGTCCGTAGTTCCTGTTGTCATTAAGGTTGTTCCAAGCGCATTGTTTCCAGTTTCTTCGAGGAACTGCACTTCCACCTTTCGGCAGTCTATATAGCATGCGCAGAACAGAGAAAGAAAGCGTGAAGGCTAATAAGGCGTGTTTATTATATGCAGGCAAAAATCAAATTTACAAGTTGCGTTTATATAAGAACGTTTAGGATTGTTTGATTTGCTTGCACTGCCGATTTCGAATTTCCAGGTTTCACAAGTTAGAGTCACTTTTTGCAGATAATTCAGTGTTTATGAAAAAAATTCGTTTTGCTCGTTCAAAACGTTATTAACGGCATTCCCAGCGTTTTTACCCGCGCCCAGAAATTTAAAGAACGTTAGACGATACTGTCTTACTGTTAGACGATAAAGTCTCTTGTATATTTTGCGAGTTAAATCCTGGGTAATCCACCAGGACTCAATATTATGACCAGTATTATGAATCATTACGCTTCTTAAACTAGAGTGAGAACCAAATTTAAGATGGTAAAGTTAGATTCAATAGAGAAAGTCTCAAGTTATTGCTCTGGAAGCCAACCACAGCTTATAAACACAAACACCAAGTCCATTTCGTTGATTAAACTGTTCATGAAACGGCTTGATCAAAGCTGGCACCGAAGGTTATTTCACTACATGGTGAGAGACATTTATAAATGAGGTCTGCGGAACCACTCAGATTTTGCTTTGGAAAAAAGTTCATCCTTCAGTGTAATTAAAGCTACATGACCGTAATTAAAGATTAGTTATTTCCTTAAAAGGTTAGTCTGAAAATTGGAAGCTGCAAAAACTAAGCATGACATATTTTAGCTTGAAAATTACCTTTAGTTTCCACCCATCAAGAGGAGGACGTCGTAGTAGGTGTAATCGAGGGCAACGCGATATTTTATACGTTCCGTAGAGTGGATTTCTTATCGTTGCCAAAAAAAACATAACAGGCCAATCACTTGAAGGCCAGCCTGCCATACAAAAAACCGTGGGGCAAGAAATATTTGCGGATTCTAATTTTTGCGGTTTTCTTCACGATCGGCATAAAAAGGTTCCCGCCAAAAAAAGATGCCGAAAAAATTTTCTCCGCAAAAGTTTACTCCACTGTCGAAATTATACACAAACATCATCTTTTACAAGAAATGTAGAATCGTGTTGGTGCTCATTACTAAAAATGTCTTTTTCGTTAAGAACAAAAAGAATTTGCAGTGGTTACATTAGTATTTAGTATGCTAAAAGGCTTACAGAAAAAGATCTCGTGTGAAGGTACTCTATTGGTTAACTGATGAACGTTTTTTACATCTGCATGTTGTTTTACCAGTATTTCGATTGCGTTACTCAAATAAACGACGAAAATGCTTTAATTCTAATTAAACGCGACTTCTTGATAATCGAAAAAATTAGTCCCCAGCAAGAAAAAGCAGTTTTTCCCATTCCCCCCCAAAAAATTAGTTCCCGTAAAACACAAAAATTCACCCATCTACAAACTGTTAAACTCCCGCAAAAATTTAGTGCTACACGGTAGGAGACGAAATAGAAGATATCTTGTGCGTATGCTTATCAGATAATAATAAGGTACCGGAAACAAAAACAAGTTATCGGTGTCAAGCGTGAGAAAATGGGCATCAACCACGTTACGATTATGCCTCCCACGAACGCGTTCTTTGCAAAAACGTGGTAGCTTTTAATTTTACCGGCCCTTCATACCAGACCACTAAGTCGGTCTTAGCAATCCCCTCCTAAGTCCGAAACGGCGTGATTTCCTTCTTAGGGCTGGGAAACTTGGCCTTAGGAAACGTGAAGCTCAGATTCCCATGCATATGCCTGGCACGAAATACCGTCACGATCATGGCTAGTTTGGTTTCCAAAGGATCAAGATGATAAGGAGTGTTGGCTAGGAGTACATCAAACCAGCTCTGCGGTCTTGGCCAGCCAGGTCCAAGCTCTTCAGCATGCCAGTTGAAAATAACCTCGTCTTTGAGGAACCCTCAATTGAAACCGGTCAGAGAAAGAAGGCTTTCACTCTCTTGGGCAAAACTATTCCACAATTCTTTCACGGAGGAACGTAAGATTTTGTTATTTCATTAATCACTGACCTCTGCAAATTTAATACACAAGCAGAAGCCGCGAATATAGCGACGTTACGTCTTTGGGGTACCATTTTCAACGAAAAAACTTGTTTCGTGATTCACTTTCGTGTGGCAGGGTTGCCTAAAACACTTCGAGGCTAAAACTGACCTTATCTCAGATTTTGTTCGCTGGCGATGAAAGGTTTGCATGAAAATAGTTGTCCCGTGAATACATGTACCCTTCTGACCACTTAAGCACACGGTCCAGAGGAGTTACATTTGTACGCAAGAATTATCCTTCGTACATGTTACCTTGTAAGATACATAACCTCGTCATTTTGATCAATAAATTTGCCCAATGCAACCTTTGTGAATCCAATTTGAACAGCTTTCTTCTCGTGCCGTACGCTGTATTTCTCGATCTCGATCTTTGCGCCCGCTTAGTACGCCATCGTTCGCCATATTGAAATTTGCTATTAACCGCAGACCATTCTTCCGCGGTCGCCTAACACGTTGCCCGAAGGGCAACGGCGTTTTAATTGATATAGGTAACGCGAGTAACGCAAGTTCGCAGCAAATTATGTCGGTTGTCTTTCGCAAGGAAAACTAAACGTTCTGGTCGAACTTCACTCCTCTGGACCTTGCGCTTAAGCAGACTTAGTTCAGCTTAGGCTAAGTTTACTTAAGGCAGGGTTGGCGGGTGTGTAGTGCCACCCACATATTGCTGTTGTTGCAATTCAGGAGAGCTGCTGCCTCGCCCACTTTTTGTCACCCTGCAAGCGGAGGTTTCTTGGTCGACCTATGTTCCAGTGGACGAATAAGTAATCTCTGAAATCATCAGGGGTTTTTTATCTGTCGCTGTCAAGGGAATTGGAGGATTACCGTGTGGTACTAAATTTTTGCGGGTTCTAAATTTTGCGATTTTTGTGGTTTTTTGCACCATCTGCAAAAAAGAATTACCGCAAAAATTTATTCCACTGTCAAAATTGTATACAAACATCACCTTTAACATGTAATGTAAAATTTTGTTGGTGTCTCAGTTCCGTCTCAGTTTCGTTCAGAAAGAGAACAAAATTAGAAACAAAACATTCACAAATAAAATAACGAAATTGCAGTCGCTAACGCTACAAGTATTTAGCTGCTAAAAGCTTTAAAGAAAAGGGTCGTCTGAAGCTCCTTAATGATTAACTGATTAATGTGTTTTACTTCTGCAGGTTGTTGACTTGTATTTTGACTGCATGTACTCAAAAACCGTGAATGTTATAATTCCAATAGAACGCGATTTCCTGAAAATGGCAAAAATTAATCTCCAGCAAGAAAAACCAGTTGTTCCCAATCGCAAAAATTAGTTCCCCCAAAACACAAAAAAACTATCCAGTCGCAAAATTAAACTCCCGCCACAGGGTAAATTAAAAATACTGGTTTCTTACCTGCTGTCAACCGGTTTAAAGCTTTCTCATACTAAATCGCTGGAACATAGGCTTGCAGGGCAGTTCTCTGTGGGACTCGTCACCCAGTCCCCGTCTTCCCCAAAGAAAGTCGGCTAAGGTTTGTTTACCATATACCCAAAAAATCCGGACATTTCGGTTGGAATGTAAATTGGAAGACTAATTTCCGTTTCCCAAACGGAAAATTTCCGGAGAAAACGGGATTTTTTGAAAGGTAGTCCAAAATTCCCAACCGGGATTTCCAAACGGAAAATTGTGTGGTCCCGCTCCAATAGTCAAATTAGTTTCAGACTCTATAAATTATAATGAACTCCCTCAAATTGTACATGATAATCTCGAACGGAGTTTTCCATCCGAGAGGCTTTGCTTACCATTTACAAAAACCGTAGACCAACCGGTTTCCCCGCTATAGTCGCTATTAAAGTGATGGAGTCTTTGGTAAGCATTTTCATTCAAATAATCCTCACTTAACTTGCATAAACTAGTCGTGGGTTTTACGTATCTGTAAAGACC
Organism: Siderastrea siderea; assembly: GCA_964030785.1. Taxonomy (NCBI): domain Eukaryota; kingdom Metazoa; phylum Cnidaria; class Anthozoa; order Scleractinia; family Rhizangiidae; genus Siderastrea; species Siderastrea siderea. The sequence goes on along the minus strand of CAXIQD010000257.1, from coordinate 157,155 downwards.
GTTAACTGTCCATGGTGTGCTGCAATGTATATGTCGCAACGTGGAACACTGTAGAGATTTACTATATTAACCCATCTGATTAGCCCATGCACGGCTATTATAGCAATGGTAAAAGAATCGGGTATTCAATCCTGAAGTTTATTTCCATTTATTATCGCACATTCTTCAATTTATGCCGCATCATGCAGCATGATATAACCTCGGTTACATGATGGAGAATAACTAAGGCCAACTAACATCATCGTTGGTTTTTACGAAGCGTGTCATTTATTTTTCTCTTTAGGATTGCGCCTTTAGCAAACCTGCCGACAACTCGGCCTTGAAGAGAGACTACAGAATTTCATTCTTCCTGTAATGCTGTAATCACTGGTATTTCGCCTTCAATGGAGTGAAATGTGGCAATCCTCTCGCCTGTGGGCGCAAGAAAAACTGGTTCTGATGCTTCCACCGGATGAAACTCTGCGGCCCGTATTATGACTGAGAAAGTACCCTCACCCCAGCCGTGAAAAGCTCGAGGAAACTTACACGGGAGGACACTTATTCCTAAACTTTTTTTTTTACTTTGAACGAAACAAAGTTTGATGTGAATTAGACGGGTGCTAGAGTAGTAAGACATGAGACTATTTTATCAAAGGCCTTGACTGAGGTCTTCTTGCTGAAAATACCGTTTCAGTACAACGGGACCCCTACACCAGGAACCGTTTTTTCTCCTTGTACAGCGAGAAACAAAATTTAAAGAAAACGTCGCGGAATTGAAATGATAGCCTTGCCCAACTTATTCCCGGCCTACGCAATGCAATGCCTTCGTTAGACACTGTAAATCTTTACCCATTAATTTCTCGTGTAACAGCATCTGGAAGACAGTGATTTTTCTAGTTCTTTAGCACTAGTCAATCGGTCTTCGGCCCAACTCCACTCCCCCACGAAGGGAACTGAAAAGTGAATTCGTGCGGAAGGACATGATCTGTCATTCTAAGCCAGGACTAAGAGCAGCAGAACAAATGGGAGAAAGGGAGTTACTACATGTGCACTGTGCATGTGCACTGCCCTAACGATAATTGATAACTGCAGAAAAATTATAGACCATACGACACATTTGCGTGTGAATATCTAAAATAGTGTTCAACGTTCGTCCAAAGATTCAAGGAACGAACAATATATATATCTATCTGCTTTTCAGATGAAACGCAGCTAACATTTTTCTGTGATAGTGATTAACTGATTTAGGGAGATTAGGTAAACCCGCGTTGTTATGCATTTCAAAATGCACATATATATTTTGCAATTCTCAGCTCTCTCTTTCTTATTGTCTAAAAATTTTTGTTATAGGTAGTATTCGATGACGATTGACAAAAATTACTGACAATCCCGTGCTTTAGCCGCTCTAAAGAAGCCAATATTTGATGTGATAACTCTGATAGACTGAGAGGTCCACACTCAAATCAGAACTTCAAAATTTGTCAGTGTTGGCTCAGCTTAAAAACTACTTGGTTAGATCGCTGTAATTTCTATCAGTAACAGGACTTTGAAAATATCTTGGAAAGGAACATCTTGGACACCTAAACAAAAGATCATGGTTTTCCTTAGGATTTGTGCACACTTAAAAGTGCTGCGCATTTTATTCAAAAGGCACTGAGAAATTAATTGCCTTACGTCGGGCAAATTCAGTAAGCAACTGATTTCACGCTTCACAATTTAATTATACAGATATTCTGTCAACTACCCATAACAGGGCACACACTTATAAACTAAATGCCACTGAGTACTACACTACTACACTGGTTGAAGTTGGCTTAGATAAAAAAGTATTCTTCTACCAGTAACAAGGATAAAAATATCATGAAAGGAAAGCGTTGACGGCAGCTTAAAAAAGGGACAATCCGTTTTCTTAAACTGATGAACGCGCCGTGCAGACTCAAAAGAACAGAGTTCAAGGTAAGTTTGTTCAACAGCGGATATTTATCGCCTAGTATATCAACTGAACGCCAGCCAATATTTCCGTGATATCGATGTGGCAAGTCAATCATAATGAACTTATAAGTCACTTTATAAAATGAAGGGCATGATCAAAGAACCCTGGCAGTAGCTGAGGTAACTCAGGCTCGAAACTTCTTTACGTGAGATTTCTGTGAATCCAAGAAATTCGGCGATTTCTCTCTACCCTGTGTTTGGAAGGTAAGTACTGACCAACAGGAAAAAAACTAAGTTTAGTTCGTTGAGACTCTGCTTTGACAACATCTGACTTCTGCGTTGTTTTTATCTACATACATGCTGCTTTTGAAGCACACAACCTGCGCACCAATATGATGAAACCGAACCCAAAAACCTGTGTGCACGCTAAACTAAAAAGTTTCATTCCTCCGTTCGTTTCAGTTGCAAATACAGAAATCTTCCAGATTCACGAAGAACTGTACCACCCTCCAGCAGATAATGAGTTTCTTGGTGTTGTTAGTTGTGTGCACTGTCCCGCACTTTGTGTTTACTGCCAGCCAATCGGTAAGTTTTTAGCATCCTGCTAACATATCGACATTTTATCCATCCGGTTTAGACTTTATTTCACAAGGAACCAGCTCAACCTATACCCCCCCAGGAAGGACACCCGTAAGTGAGGGGGGCGCTTTTCGTATCTTACCGAGCTAAGACATGTGGTTTTAGTACCACTTAGGGTGTTTCAAAATCGGTCCGCAGATGTAGCATCTTGCAGCAACTTTTGGGACATCAGCTTTCTAAATGTTAAACAAGTAGAACTTGTTTCTTTAGATACCTTTCAAGGGACAAAATAAATCGAACTTGCCTAGTACCTTTTTCCACAAATACGCTTGTAACTTTTATAAGGAATTTGCTCTCCCCCCCCCCCTCTTCCCCCGAACACCCGACTCACACCCTACGATTCAGCACAACCTATACGATAGAAACTCTCCTTTCAGTTGTTTTGTATTCGCATAGGTCAGTAATGCCAAGAAATATTGTGACTTCTTGCACGTATACAGCTATTTTTGTCTCTCGAGATCTGTGACACGAATTCAATATCAGTGGTGTCTTCAGCATAGTAAAATAACTGGAAGGAGTTTTCGTTGGTCGGCCTCGCAGTACACGTAATAATTTTTCGAGTTAGTTGTCGATAAGCAGTCTGTATAGATTAGTTTTAAAATGAAACCTGATACTATTTTAACACTCTTCAGCAAAACAAAACAACTTTCAAAAGCGCAACTACATAGCAACACAACGCACAATATTTCGTCCTACTTAGAGACTATGACTAAGGCCACTAAACTAGCCAAAAAAACATAAATGATGTCTCTTTTCTTCTCGTGTATTAGGGTAGCTGTACACCAGGGGTACCAGGAGTGCCTGGGGTCCCTGGACTCAACGGAAAAGATGGCTCCAAGGGAGACCAGGGCCCGGCAGGACCACCTGGAGATAAGGGAGCTATGGGTCCTGTGGGGCCTAAGGGTGGACAGGGCACCCAGGGAGTCAAAGGTGAGCAGGGAGCCAAGGTCATGCAGAAACACTGGAAACAGTGCGCGTGGAAAGCTGTTAATGATGGCAGGGACTATGGACTGATAAAGGTAAGAAATTGGACCAGAGGAAAGGAAGAAAACATATTATTTCATCAGAAGAGCAGCCTAGTGAATTTTATTTTTACCCTAGTCTTCAATTGCGATGTTTGATTAAGGGTAAAAGCGCTAACTTTATAATGCATCTAGTGTCTAAGTGAAGTGGCTTCATTCAACGACATCAGTCATCAGCGTCAATTGCGGATGGTTCAGAATCTTGTTTCATTGCTAAAAGCGATAAATTATTGGACAATGTTAGGTTAAAACCTAGTCAACGTTTTATTGAGCACGTAATTTATTTTGATTTCAGGAATGTGTCTTTAACAAGCTTGCAGATAACTCGGCTTTGAAAGTCGAGTTCAACGGTGATTACAGAATTTGTTGCTGCCTGGATTGCTGTAAGCGCTGGTATTTCACCTTCAATGGTAATGAATGTGGCAATCCAATGGCTATCGATGGTATTGCCCACATTGCTGCAAATCACGGTAAAACGGACACCAACATACACAGAACAACTCAGATTGGAGGATACTGTGAAGGAATCTCCAAAGGAAGCGTGCGAGTGGGCTTCAATGTCGGAGACTGCGTGGGGAAGAAATCTGGTTCTGATGCCTACACCGGATGGAACTCCGTGACCCGTATCATGATTGAGGAAGTCCCCCCACCCCAGCCGTGAAAAGGTCAAGGAAACTCACATGGGAGGACATTTGGTCCTATGCTCCTATTTGCTTTGTGGTTGCTAATTATTAAAATGAATAAAACAAAAGTATGTTTAAATATTGCCTAGGGCGGTGCTAGGGTAGCTGAGTGTAATAAACAAAGACTTTGGCTGATGCATGCCAGCAGTGATATTAAAGAGATTTTGATCTCTTAAACAGTCGCTGGTTGTTGACTTGGATGCCGGAAGTAATAAAGGGAAATTAATGTTGTTTCAGAGTGGTCAGATCGACTAATCGGCGGACGCCTTGAAAACAAATAACGATTATAAACAAAATCCTATACCTTGCCAAAAATCCCTACTCCAAAAACTCAGGCATATTGTCCATCAGATCTACTTGCTTGTCTTTATCGGTAAATTAAACGGACTTTTTCAGCAGCTGATGATTTGAACTGTTTATACACTGGACAAAAAACTGTATCTGTTTTAGTCATGATTCCTATTCAAGGCTGATATCAAAGGGAGGATCCTATCGCTATGAAAAAATTTTTGTAACCATTTTGATAATTACCAAGACGTCAATTCTCTTGTAAGCGACCACACCTAATTAAGTCAACATTTGACAACGCATTTGCCCTGCATTTTTGGGGCGTCAAAATCACTCCCGCCTGTGATAGGTGACCTTTTAAATCAAACTTTTGCGAAGGTGGCCTGAAACGCTATACTTGAACGTTCTATTAAACTGAGGCGGTTTGGGGAGGATTTTGCCGGCCTAGTGATTGTGTGTTTTTATTCCTGTCCACTTGTACCCTGGCCAATCACAACGATGTGAAAAACGAACTAGCTGACCAATCAAAACTGACTCGAAGTAAAAGGAGAAAACGGTGCCAAGCGCAAGAAAAGGCGTGCTAGAAGCTTCTAATTGATCGAGAAAGTGACGCAGTTTTTAACCAATCCCAGAGTTCGGTAAAACAAAACCAAAGCTAGCGCAAGTTACTTTCGCCACCCAATATAAGAACCGTTCTAAAAGTTCTACGTCAATTGATGGGCTCCTGGTTACGTTAACGATTTGCTTCAATTTGCAAAACTTATTCTCTGCAGAGATACTGTAACCGAAATACAGCTTGAACACTGAGACTGCAGATGACCACGATTGAAAAGATTAGGAGTTGGGTTGAATTCTTGTGAAATCCACGTGATCACAATATCCTCAGCAGAAGAGCGATTGCCTATTCTATTTTTCTGCATGCCTCTAACAAGCACATTCTTTTTTTTTCTTTGCTCTCTAGCATTAGAAAACATCGAATGCTCATCTTTCAGGAGTTTTTTGCAGTCAGCTTTTTGGGAAAACAACGAGGTGTTGTTTTCGTGTTACAGCATGAGAGGTTTAGGAATTATTGTTGTTGTTGTGGGGGACGCGTATTCTTTGGTTGTTTAGCTCCTTTGGCTCCCCTCGTTTATCTGGCCAAAATAGACAACCTGTTTGTGGATAATGACAGCTTGGAGGTAGCATAACTGGATGATTGTAATATTGTCACCCTCCTTACCGTATATAGCTCCCTTATTGTTGTTTTTACCCGATGGAAGGAATTTTAGCTCTGACTAGATAGTCTTTGAGCGATTTCTCCTTCTTGTAAGCGACAATAGGAGTGTTAGGGAATATTTTAGCAAGTTTAGGATTGTCTGTAATGAGGTGCCAGTGTTTCATGAGAATCTTTTTAAGATTTGGCGAAGCCGGGTTGTATGTGGTAACAAAAGGCAAAAGGTTTTTAGATGTCTTAGGTTTAGTTTCCAAAACCGCTTTCCTTGATGAGAAATCGATGTCAGTCAAAATAGATTCAATGAATTCTAGAGGATAGCCTCGATCGAGTAGACGGGATTGAAAATCTCGTTTCATTGACTCGAAGTTTTCTTTGACTGAGTTAGTTCTCAACAGACGCAATGTTTCTCCTTTGATAAAACCCTTCTTAACGCTGAGAGGGTGACATGAGGAGAAACGTGTATATTGGAAAGTTTCTGTGGGCTTAAAATGTGTTTGGACATCTAGTGTTTTGCTCAGTGATGGCGAAACGAGGTCCTTTAAAAACTTCAGTGTCGAGGAAACAATACGCTCAGATGACATTTCGGATGTAAATTTGATGGTTGGTTGGAAATTGTTTGCGAAGCTAACGAAATCGTTGATTTCTTGTTCGCTAATAGTCCACACTGAGAAAATGTCATCTATAAAACGTTTCCAGAGAGTAGGTTTGAAAGGGCTTGCGGCGAGTAGCTGTTTTTTAATGTGAGCCATAAAAATGACTGTGAAGGCTACTGCCATTTTGTTACCCATTGCTATTCCGTGTGTCTGCAAATAGTGTTTGCCATTGAATTGGAAGGAGTTTTCTTTAAGGATCAGTCTCATGAGTTCCCCAAGAGTTGAAGTGGGGATGGGTGGTTTAGACTGATAATGCTCTTCATAGTATTGGCAAATAACTGTAATCCCTTCTCCTTGAGGGATATTAGTGTAAAGTGAGCAGACATCAAGTGTAGCAAGAATTGCTTTGTCTGGAATTTTCGTGTTTTCAATGAAGTTGATAAAGTTTGTAGTGTCTTTGATGTACGACTCTTGTTTCTTAGCAATGGGTCGTAAAAGCGAGTCGACAAAACTTGATATACGTTCTGTTGGACCGCCACTACCGGAAACGATAGGTCTGCCGACTGGTACAGGCTTGTGTATTTTGGTCAGCGTGTAGACTTCCGGTATTCTAGGAGGGTTTTGGCCTTGGTTTAACCACTTGTGAGTCATAGCGTCAATGTGTTTCTCTTTGAGAAGTGTGTTGACAATAGCTTTGACTTTGGTTGTCATGGAGGATACTATAGGTTCAGAGAGAGGGACATAAAATTTCTTATTAGAAACTTGTTCGTTACCCTCTTTGATTTTGTCAAGAGTATCCATGACAACAGTGGTGGTCCCCTTGTCGGCTCGTTTAAGGTTAACTCATTTGTTCGCGCGAAGCGTATTGAGGGTTTGTCTCTGCTTTGCTGTAAGGTTGTCTTTAGTGTCGGAAAAGACAACTGAAGCAATCTCGTGTTTAGTGCGTTCTAGATAACTTTCTAGTGCCACTGAGGGTTGTGGTGGTGGCTGCCAACTAGATTTGACATGGAACGCGTGAGGTTTGCTCTTTGAATTAGCAAAGATATGTTTTAAACGTATAGTGCGAGTAAATTTAAGTCTCTAATTAGACTTTTAGTTGAGGCTATTTTAGGAGGAATAGGAATATATTTGAGGCCTTTTAGAGAGCAAAACTTTATCGTTGTCAGTAAGGGCGATATTTGATAGATTTTTTATGTATCTATCATTATTTGGTGTGTACTGAATCTTATGGGCTTTGCGTTTTAGTTGTCGCTTTTTGCTTTTGCTAATGAGTCGCGCAGGGGTGGCGCCTGCAGAGTCAGTAAAAGAGACACCTGAATAAATTGCAACTCTTGTTTTATTTTCTCGTTTGGAAAATACATTCACTAGAGTTGTAAGCTCATTAAGTTTCACTTTCAGGTTACAAAGTTCATCATTCGGCTTCTGTCTACGGCTGGCAGATTTCTGTCTGGCTGTGTTCCTGTTGACTGATCTGCTGGTGGCGGACTGGAGTCTCCTTTCTGCTTGCTCACGTTTGTTTTGGTCAGGAAACACGGCAGCGAGCTGGGCTTTGAGACTGGATATGGTCTCTGAATCTGCGCTGGCGTTTTTCTCCCGCTGTCTGATAAGGAGCTTAAGAAGGTCCTGTTCTGCGGTTTGGCAGATCTTGTTCATGGCAGCTGTGAACTTTGGGTCTGGTCTAACGTGTGGCCTGGGCCGGACCTGGAGACCGATCGGCCAGGAGCGTTTGCTGACGTGTTCTTTTAGAACAGACAGAGATTTCAGACTTTTGAGGCGTCTGGTTTCAAGGGAAGCAATCTTGTTCCTCGGCGTTCTGAAACCCTCTTCAGTCTTTTGACGTTTGGGGGCAGGTGGCTGCTGAGAGGATGGGAAGTCTTCCTCTGAATCTGAAGTAGTCCGCAATCTATCTGGCTAACAGAATTAAACTTTTAGCCGTTAAAATGGTTTGTATTCTGCGATATCAGTTCATAAGAGTTTATCATCCGTTCTAAAGAGTTTTTTGCGAGTCCGCTGGTTGATCCACACTTGCATACGCATTGGCGTCTATTGTTCTTTGCAAACAATAAAACCACGCTAAACAACGCGTAACGGAACAGAACTCTCTGCTTTTAATTGGTCAAACAGCAACTCTGTGATCATTTGGCCACACCAGCTCACACTCACTTGAGCACCAAAGCAACTGAAGAAGGAAACCACTCAGATTTCCGAAACCGGTCTTGCTATTTTGATAAGCAGTCTTTCTATCAAGACGAAAACTATGGCCATACTCGCAATAAAAACTGAGAAATAAAACTTTCTCTTACACTTATACTGTCGCTTATAAGAGGGACAAATCGCTCAAAGACTCTCCAGTCAGAGCCATAATTCATTCCCTCAATTTGAACAACAGTAACGGAGTTATATACGGTAAGGAGGGTGACAATATTACAATCAAAAACTTAAAATTATGCTGGTAGGGTGAAAACCCGCCTAAAGCCCCAGTTCATTTCCGGTACTGAAATGCTCACCAAGGCTCACACGGGTAACATCATAACTGCGATCAACTGGGAACCAAAACTGAGCAGTCACTCTTCGAACGTAAGTGGAAGGCGGTGCAAAAGGCCGTAATGTAACCCGGTTTCTATAGCTTGAAACACCTAGGAGTATTCCTACTCACCCCTGGAGAGGTTGTTAGTCCACCACGGGTTACCACCAGCAAGTTTCGCCGGTAGCCATTTATACACTTGGGTTTTGGTTGTTTGAAGACGATCAACGGTTACTTGCTTACCCGGTTAACGGTTAAAAGTTAATTTATTAAGGTTTCTGCATGTTAAGACGCCGTGGCCAAAAGTCAAATTGTAAAACGAAAATCACGGCTCAGCTCAGCCATTTTTTTCGTGATTGAACCTGTTATTGATAACTAAACAAAATAAATGTATGTATAGCAGGACATGCGCATAAAAAATAACAATACGATCAATTGATCCAAGCCTTGTTCAGTGAAAGACAACTGATGAGAAGCAAATTATTTTCTTGTTTGAGGAAACAATACAGTACAACGGAAGACAATGTTCAGACCAACCTAACCTCGAACTTGCCTCAAACCACCGAACCGTCGATCAAGACAAGGTATTACATATTTCAAACGGGAACTTCATCACCTTAGTGATTTCACTTTTTAATCGTTTTTTTTTTACCTCCCTTTTCTTGTTTTTTTTCTTGTGTATGTTTTTTTTTTTTTCATTTTTTCCCTTCGCATGGTTGTCATAGATCCTTTCCCTTACTGGTATCTGAAGAGCTGCGCTTCTCGTTTTCTACATCGTTGTGAAATTGTTCTTTACTGCCTTCAACCGGTTACATTTGAAAAATTGAATTTAATTTCAGTATTTCAGTGCCAACCGCAGACAATATGAATTCTACTGAAATATGTTCAGCAACTATAACAAGCCAATTAAAGTTTTTTTTTAAATCAATTTATAATTAGATAGATTTTAAAGGTTTCCAGTTTATTAAAAATCTATTTAAAAATCGATTAAACTAAATAAGGACGACTCCAAACACGACCATGGTCATTATTCTTGGGAAAGTTAAACAAAGCATCACATTGCAAGCGTGGACTGCCCCACCCCTACACGGTGTTGATTTCAAGCTTCGTTTACAACCTGAAATATACCCATACCCCTCGCTATCAGCATTGACCAGGAGAGGAGAAGAAGGCTTAAAGAGTGTGGAATAATTGGACAAACACACGCCATCTGAGAGCTGTTATATGATAGTGTAACAGTTGTGTATCTTTGGGCTCGATTTTGTGAGGAATCACAAGAATTATTGGTCAGGATTAGAGAGGCGAGATCAGAAGGTAAATTCATCTATGTCTAACATCTGCAAACTCTTTGCGAGGACGGTTTGCTAGTGCGATGAAAATAAGAGTAAAAAAAGTGCAATAAAATATCATATACAAATACAGGGATGTGTGCAGTGCTAACTGACAAAAGTCACGTCATACCGACATGAACAAGAATATCTCACTTAAGGTATCAAGGTACCCCAAAAGTAACCACTTTTTCTAGATGTTCTTGTCATTTTCAGACAGAAAGCTTAAAAGCAAAAAGATTATATCTACGCAAAGCTATTGGCGGAAAGAGGTTCTGGCCACTGCATGTTAAGCGTCATTTTTCAACATATCTGAAATGTACATTAAATACATCGCGTGATGTACATGTAAGTCCGGCCTTGACGTTTTGACATGCGATTGATTGCGTGGCAGTTTTACCGTTCCCGCGATCTAGGGATCTCTAGAGATTCTGTTGTTTCGATTTCTTCCAGAAAGAAACGCAAAGATCCTGCTCGTTTGCATCTCTCGTTTGAGACTTCATGGAAAGAAAACTGGTTCCGATGCTTTTACCAGATAGAACCCCGTACTCTTTTCTTCCCTGGAAGAAAAGGAAGGGCAAAAATTGAACCAATGGATATGCCCATCTATTTTCCACCCTACTTAACGCAGCTTTTTTTCTTGGATACTATGTCCAAGCTAAACGCTCATCTCGTGTCACAACATCTAAAAGAGATTCCTTCGCCGGATTCTTCGATCCTTACCTTTTGTAACTACACGGAGCGCACGAATACAAGGTATGTCATTCAAGAGCAATTTGACAATCTTCGGCAGTTGACCTCAGTTACGTCAGGGAAAGCAGAGATTACGGAACTCAGAAGGGTGAGCCCGTCCCACTCCCCTCCTCACACACACACCAACTCCACTCTCCCAAGGAAAAAAAAAAGTCTATCCGTGCAAATGGCCATGATCTTTCATTATCAGTAGACACATTATATCTGGCACATGTAAAATGCGACGTCTGAATCAAATGTCTAAGCTAAGTCGAATCTTCGACTGTTTCAGTCGCAGATTCGGCGAAAGTCGTATTTAATTCGAAACTGTCGAACTTAATTGATTCAAGCGTCGCATTTCACATGCATTTAATTCTCGAATTAAATTCGGCACATGTGAAATGCGACGCTTGAACTTGGCCTAAGAGAATTAAGCAGAACAGTAGCAGAAAAGTCATAACGAGCTCCCTCAGAAATGTGAATCTGGAATTGGTGCATGTGCACTGCCGTAAGAATAATTGACAACTGCAGAAAACAAAATGACCCATACAAAATGTTTGCGTGTGAATACCTTGAAAACAATGATCAACGTTTACCCAGCCATTCACTGAGCTGGCAATATATTTGTCTACTCTTCAAATGAAAGACAGCTAAAATTTGATGTGATTGCGATGAACTGAGGTGATAAACCGAGTTTTAATGCATGCAAGACGGTACATACGTATTTTTCAACTGTTAGCTCTTTCATTATAGTGTAAGACTTACGTTATAGGTGGTATTTAATAAAGATTGACAGAAATTACTAACACTGTCATGCTTTAGCCCCTCCATAGAATCCAATATTTGATGTGATAACTCTAATAGATAACTCTAATAGACTGGGAGGCCCACGCTCAATTCAATAAGAATTTAAAAATAGCTGTCACCGTTCGTCCAGCCTAAACACTACTTGGTTGGAACTCTTTGAGTTCTGGCAGTGAAAGCAATTCAAAGCAATCTTGGAAAGAAAACATTTTAGTCACCTAAACAAAAGGGTACGGCTTTTTTTTTCTGCTTAGGATCTGTGCAGACATAAAGGATGTGCAATGGAGTGTATTCAACAGGCACTGAGAAATTTATTGCCTCTCGTCTGGCAAATTTGGTAAGTAATTGATTTCAAGCCACACAATCCATTAATACGGATACTATGTCAACTTCCCATAAAAGGACGCACACTTCTAAACTAAAAGCCATTGAGTACTACACCAGTTGAAGTTAGCTTAGAGGAAAAACCAGTTTTGTCAGTAACAAGGATAAAAAGATCTTGAAAGGAAAGTAATGAAGGTAGCTAAAAAAGCAGGACAATCCAGCTTCGTCGGGTGAACATTCCGTACAGACTCGAAAGAGTTCAAGGTAACTTTGTTCAGCAGCACATATTTATCGCCTATTCAGCTGAAAGTTGGCCAATATTTCAGTGATAAGATAAGTCAATCATACAGAGCTAATGGGCACTTATCAAATAAAAAGCATGATCAGAGTCCTTCAGTAGCTGTGTTAACTCATCCTAAAAGCCTCTTTGCATGAGAATTCGGTGAATCCAAGAAATCCGCTTTTTTTCTCTGTTCTCTTTGGAAGGAAAGTACTAACGCAGCAGAAGGGAAACTAAGGTTAGTTTGTTTTAAGATTAGCGAGTCTGTGATTTGGCGACATCTGAGTTCTGAGTATTTTTCTCTACATGCATGCTGCTTCTCATGCACACCAATGTGATGAAACCGACCCCAAAATTTGTGTGCACGCTGAATTAGCAAGTTTCATTTTCCTTTCGTTTCAGTTTCAACTACGGACAACTTCCAGATTCAAGACTGGGACTAAACTAAGCTCGAGTAGATAATGAGCTTCTTGGTGTTGTTAGTTGTGTGCACTATTCCGCAGTTTGTGTTTACTGCCAGCCAATCGGTAAGTTTTTAGCATTCTAGTAGCATATCGACGTTACATCCATCCGGTTTAGACTTTATTTCACAAGAAACCAGCTGAACTCACACCCCAGCCGGGAAGAACACCCGTAAGTGAGGGGGCGCTTTTCGTACTGATCTTACAGGGCTGAAAATGCGGTTTTATTACCACTTAGGGTTGTTAAAAACGTCCACAGAGGTAGCTTATTAAGTGTAAGTTTAACAAGTAAAATTTTAGGGGTCAAAATAAATCAAACTTGCCTTGTCCCTTTACTCACAAACACTCTCGTAACTTTTAAAACCAATTCATTCCCCCCCCCCCCCTCCAACCCCAAACCAACACCTAGCAATTCAGCGCGTTATCTCTACCAAAAACAAAGAAAACTTATACGATAGGAAACTTTCCTTCCAGTTTTTTTATGATCATTTAAGTCTCGATACAAATCTTTCACAAGCCTGGGTGTCGATATCTTCGCACACGCCAGTAATGCCAAGAAATCGTGTGACTTCTTGCACGTATGCAGATATTTTTGTCTCTCGAGATCTGTGACACGAATTCAATATCAATGGAGACTTCAGCGTAGTGAAATAATTGGTCGCAGTCCTCAAGTTGGTCGGCCTCGTAGTACACGTAACAATTTTAAACCTCGAATGAGTTGACAGTAGGCTGTCTATGTTTTACTGGATTTGTTGTTAAACTAAAACTAAAACTATTTTAATCATTATTTAACCAAGAACAAACAACTTTGAAAAGCCCAGCTATAGAGCGCAACAGAACACGCAATATTGCGTACTATTTAGAAACTGTGTCCAAGGTCCTTTAATGACATCAAATGTATTATATGTCCCTTTTCTCTTGATGCATTAGGTCAGTTGTGCACCAGGCGTACCAGGAGTTCCTGGGGTCCCTGGGCTCAATGGAAAAGATGGATCCAAGGGAGACCAAGGCGCGGCAGGACCAACTGGTGATAAGGGAGCTATGGGTCCTATGGGGCCTAAAGGTGAACAGGGAGCCCCGGAAGGCAAAGGTGAACAGGGAGCCAAGGCCATGCAGAAAAACTGGAAACAGTGCGCATGGAAAGCTCTTAATGATGGCAGGGATTATGGACTGATAAAGGTAAGAAAATGGACCAGAAGAAAAGAAGAAGAAATATTGTTTCAACACATGAGCAACCTAGTTTATGTTGTTTTCAAAATATCCTAGTCTTCAACCGCAATGTTTGACTAAAGGTGGCTATTATTGTAAAGCGCCGAGTTTTTAATGTATTTCAGTGTCCAAGTGAAGTCTTCATTCAACTATATATTAGTCATCAGCGTTAATGGCATCGTCGGAGACCCAGGGGCAGATAGTCGGGGCGAGAGGCAGATAAAACGGGCGAAATAGGTGCGAACTGAACCATGGTGCGAGCGAAAGTTTACACTACGGGCGGGAACAGCCCCTAAGAGGATACCTTTAACGGAGTAGTTCAAGAGCCCATTTGTGTTCTTGCTTCTGATTGAGCATAAATTTTATGGCATTGTATTTTTTGTGCCCAATCAGCGATCAGCTTATCTCACCGTTCCTTTCGTGACGTCTTATAAAGAGTATAAGTTTGTTAAATCTTGTACCTAGTTGTCACTTGTGCGTACTGAAATCAACTTTTTGTCTCGCTCGTTCGATAGACCTACCATCCAAGAAAGTTTTTAATAGTAATATGCGAACCCAGAAAGCCGAGAAATCGAGAAATTTGGCAGGGGTAATCAAGGAAAAAGAAAACAACAAGTACGAAAATCAGGTTTTTTTAGGTATTGTGAAAAGGTCACACCTTAGGTGTGAACTTTTTGAAGCGTGCAGTTAGGATTTACGTGTGATCCACAACATGTCTTTGCGTTTGCTTCAAACGGCACTCTTGAAAACGTTCATAGCGGATGGTTCAGAAACTTCATCATTGTTGAAAGCGATAAATTACTGGGCAATGTTAGGCTAAAACCTAATCAACTTAGAGTTTTATTGATCACGTAGTTTGTTTTGGTTTTAGGAGTGCGTCTTTAACAAGCTTGCAGATAACTCAGCTTTAAAAGTCGAGTTCAACGGTGATTACAGGATTTGTTGCTGCCTGGATTGCTGTAAGCGCTGGTATTTCACCTTCAACGGTAATGAATGTGGCAATCCAATGGCCATTGATGGTATTGCCCACATTTCTCTAAATCAGGGTAGAACAGACACCAACATACACAGAACAACTCAGATTGGAGGATACTGTGAAGGAATCCCCAAAGGAAACGTTCGAGTCGGCTTCAATGTCGGAGACTGCGTGGGGAAGAAATCTGGTTCTGATGCTTACACTGGATGGAACTCTGTGACCCGTATCATGATTGAGGAAGTTCCCCCACCCCAGCCATGAAGAGCTCAAGGAAACCCACGCGGGCGGACATTTGGTTTTAAGCTTCTATTTGCTTTGTGGCTGCTAATCATTATCATACATAAAAACAAAAAAAAATTGTTTAAATCTCGATGTCAATTAAGTCGGCGATAGTGAAACAATTAAACACTTTGATTTATGCTTGCAAACAGCGTTAATAAAAATATTTTGATCCCTTGGGCAGTAACTAGTTGTTTACTTTGACGCCCAAAGGAACAAAGGGAAATTTGTTTAATGTTTAGTTCGACCAATCGGCCGATGCCTTGGAAAAACTATAATTGCCAATTATTCTACCAGGGCGAGCTGAATTATCAAATCATAACTAACGGGCCGAGTGGTTATAACCATCTGATATACAGCAAGCCCGAGTAGGATAATTGTTTTATTAAAAAATCAACCACGAATTGCTATAAAATCAAGAAATGGAGAATCGATCAAATGACTGAGGATATTGGATTTCTAGCATTTTGATCGGCTCATTAGATTATCAATTCATAACCCTGCTGTGATCAAATATGGTCAATGAACACACTCGTAAGCGACCACCCAAACACCCTCCACCCAATCAAGTCAATATTTGACAACACATTTGCACTACACTTTTGGACCTCAAAATGACGCCTGTGATATAGGCGACCTTTAAAATCAAAGGTTCGTAAAGGCGACCTGAAACCCTACACTTGAACGTTCTATTAAAATGGGGTGGTTTGGACGAGGACTTGTTAACTTAGCGATTGTGTGATTTAATTCTTGTCTTGTTGTACCCTGGCCAATCACAGCAGGTGTGAAAATCATAATAACTGACCAATCAAAACTGACTCGACGCAAAAGGAGACAACCGGCGCCAAGCGCGGGAAAGGGCGTGCGAGCAGCGAGCAGCTTCTATTTGATCGAGGAAGTGACGCAGTTTTTTAAACAATCCCAGAGTTCGGAAAAACAAACCCAAATCTAGTGCAAATTACTTTCACTCAATATGAAAACCGTTCTAAATGCTCTATTTTAAGAGGACGATTTCCTTTTTAAAACGTGCCCTTATAGCTTAAAGCTGTATTTTTCCGCTACTGGCTTCACTTTGCAGAAATAATACTCAGAAAGACTGTAAGTAAACTAGCGATGACCACGATTGAAATGATTAAGATTGAACCAGTCGGCCGGAAATCTCCTTTAATTAGGTAGGTCAACTTCTTGTGAAATCAACGTTACCATCAATTTTTACTCTAATCAGCACATTCCCTTTTTTTTTTCGCGCTACAACATGAAAGCTTTTTGCAAACTACGTGGTGCTATTTTCGCGTTACAGCATAAGAGGATGATAAGCTTTTGTTGTTATCCTTGTTTTATGGGAAGCTGATTCTTTAGCTATTGTTTTGTCTTCCGTTTTGGGTCGCCTGATTTGTTCTCTTTCTATTTCTCTTTTTCTCTTTTTTTAAAAATGACGGCTGGAGATGATGTGATTGAGCCAAAAACGTATAACATGCTGAAAGGAGAAAACCACCTAAAGCCCCACTTCATTTCCGGTTACTGAAAAGCTCAACGCGACTCAGACGGGTAACATCAAAATCGCGAACCAGCAACCAAAAAGCAGTCACACTTCGAACGTGGGAGGAAGGTGAAGCAAATGACCGAAGCATATCTCGGTTTCTATAGCTTGAAGCAGCTAGGAGTATTATTACCGACCCTTGAAAGGTTGCTAGTCCACTATGGGCTACCCCCAACAATTTTCGCCGGTACCCATATGCACACTTGGGCCCGGTTGTTCTAAGACGATCAAAGCCAGCCCCTGGGTTAAAAGTCAAATTGCAAAACGTAACGAAAATCATAGCTTAGCTCAGCCTTTTTTTTTTTCTCGTGATTGAATCCCTTATTGATAACTAAACAAAATAAATACATTTAAAGCAGAAAATGCACGTAAAAATAACAATATGTTAATACGTAAATCAATTGATCCGAGCCCTGTTTAGTGAAAGACACCTGATAAGGAGCAAATTTTCTTTTTTGAGGAAACAACAATACACCGCACGCAGGATGCGCAAGACAATGTTCAGACCAACCTAACCTCGAACTTGCCTCAAACCAGCGACCCGTCGATCGAGTCAAGGAACCTATTTATATATTACATATTTGAAACAGGAGCTTCACCAGCTTAGTGATTAAACTTTTTAATGATTTCGTTTACCACGCTCTACTTCTGTAAATTTCATCTTTCCCTTCGCATTGTTGTCATAGATCCTTTCCCTCACCATTTCTACACCATTTTAAATGTGTCCTACACTGATTTCAGCCAGTTACATTTTAGATATACTTAATTTCATTTCAGTATCTCAGAGCCAACCGTAGACAATATGAATAAAAATACGTCCTGTAAACCAAAAGTACCTAATTTTTGTTGGCCTTAATCCTAATTTAATTTAATGTAATTTACTTAATTTAATTACACAGATAGCAAAAATAAATCAATAAATATTTGCGTCACAAGGCCAGTTTATACAGAACCAATTAAATGTTATTTCTACAAGGAACTTTACAGTCCCTTGTAGAGATAAACTGCCTGAAAAGAAAAGAAAAATAAATCGATTTAAAGTATAAAACATATGAAAGATATTAATATCTAAAATATATTAACGTAGAACTCCTGTTATAAAACCTATGATATACATTACACACTGAAAGAAAAAGCATATTCAAAGGTCTATAAAAATTTACCCTCATTCAAGTTAAACTTAGCGATATAAAATTCATTAACCTTTTTCCTAAACAAGGACAATTGATCTTACTCAATTAACATTATAATTATAAAGGTTTTAATTCTTTCCAGCTATTAAATGCTTATTTAATGCTTTCCAGCTTATTTAAAAAAAATTACATAGCTTAAACTAAATAAGGACGACTGAAAACTTCAACCGTGGGCATTAATCTTGGGATACTTATAAAGCCTCACACCGCAAGCGTGGACGCCCCCCCCCCCCCCCCCACATAGTGTTGATTTCAAGCTTCATTTATGACCTGAAATAAATCCATAACGATCGCTATCAACATTAAACAAGGGAGGGTTCAAAGAGTGTGAAAACATTTCATAACGAGCTTCTCCTGGGTGTTACTTTATGACGGTGTTACAATTTTGTAGTTTTGGGAGCTATTTTGTGAAGAATCCTAAAAATTATATGCCAGAATTAGAGAGACTAGTGGAGAGACGAGACCATAAGTTATTTAAATCTACATCTGTAACTAGCCAAATCGTTTGCCAGGACGCTTCGCAAATGCGATAGAAATGAAAGAATAAAAGGTCAATGGGATGAAATAATTCAAATACAGGAGTGTGTACAGTGCTAACTGACAAAAGTTACGTCCGACCGACCTGGACAAGAACAGCAAAGAACGGGATAGTTTGGAAAGAAATGACAAAGGTTTACGTCCTAGCTGCATTGGATAAAATTAAAATCAGCTCGAAAGCTTTTAAATTTTTGTTATAAACATGTCCCATTTTAATTTTCCTACTTTCTAATTAATAAGCCGGTTGCAATGGGACGTGCGCTTTTTTAAGTCTGGAAATGCTTTTCACTCAGCGCCAGAAATACTAAAATAAATCATTTATAGAATCTAAAAATACTCGACAGTTCAGTGAAGGTATTTCAGCGTCAAACTATTTCGAAACCTTTGAGTTTCGTCTGATACTGAAAGACTTATATAACTTTCAGAGGTTTTAAAGGAAGCGGAAAAACGAAACCACGGTTTATGATGGAGGCCATTGGTCATTGTTCCAGTCGAATTGTTACAAAAGGGTGTCAGTGGAACAATTCACCTTTGTTGTGTAAAAACCTAAGTGCAGGTTGCATCTGGTATGTTTTTGTGTCTACCTAACAAGCTGCCATCCAAAATATATTTTTGCATGACATTATTTTTGCAACGGTTTATTATGTTTCGTCTTTATAGAAAGCCTTATGTAGTCTGCAGAAGAAATTTACTCATTCCAGCGAAAATGGGAATCATGCTCAGTTGGCTCGTCGGGAGTATGATTCCTCGATCTGTGCTTTCTGCCAACATGCAGTCGGTAAGTTTTAATTAACCTTCACTCCGCAGTCATTCGGCTCAATAATTTGGCCACTTCTAAGAATGTTTCCCCCAGAATTTGTAATACTCTTCCCAAAGCTGGTTTCTTTGAATCCAGGTACACTCAAAAGACTTTCCACCTACAACATTAGCCAGGAAGAACTTAAACGACCGAGTAATGGCATACTATTCAGGGTTAAGCATTGATTTTAGTGTTCATAAGAATTTAACGCTGATTTTGTTCTAAGCACCCAGTAAAAAAGTAAGTGTCCACAAATTTCAAATCAAACTTAAGATGCAATGGAAAATGGAAAATTGCCCTCTGACTTGAAACTAACCCCAGTCCTCCGTTAGTATCTGTTAGTATTGTTGTACGTAACGTACGTCAGTGAATAGTGTAGTGAAAGTATAATGTAGTGTAATATAAGCAGTGTAATGTAAGTTATTTATATAGTTAAGTAGTTAATTACTATATGCATGTTTAATGTAAGCTTGATTTATATTTTGTTGTATTCATGTACACTTATACACTGAAATGACCATAACATAGAATTGTAATGTAAACTGTAATCTGTATTGTGAATGATTGTTAATAGTGTTTTTTTTTTAAATTAAAAAAGGTAAGTATAAGGACCTCTGGCACCATGAACGTTTGACGCTTTTGTTACCGAGGAAGAGGAGGAAGGAGGAGGAGTACTTTAAGCAGCGACTTCAGTCGATATATTTTTTTTACTTTATTAACAATCAACCACAGTACAGATTGCATATAGTACTTAAACACTAAACAATTAAATTGCTAACATTACAATGTTTATACTACAGGCTTACACTACACCTGACTGTTGATCGACAATGCAACCGTCTATTACAAAATCTACAGTTACAATAAAATAATGTTACATATGATCACTTAACGTTGTATTTACCGGTTACAAACACTACATTTACGCAAAACTAATACTATATAATGCAGAACAGGTACACATATAGAAAAAAAACGATAGATATTCTAACACACACTCACTGGATGTAATAAAAAAAATATGACACCTTAGCTTTCATTATAGTATCTTTAAAGGCACACTGTAGGCTTGATTTTGCTTGAGAGCATAAAAAATAAGATGCTCACGCATCGCAGATGCAGAGAGTGGTCCACTTAGCTCTGTATTTTTCATAATTAGAGTTTTTAATGGCCATTTGTCTTTCGCATTTAATTTTACTTTCCAGTAAGGCGAGAAAGACCTGTAAGCTTGGAGTCTCTGACTGGTTTCTTGCAAGATATACATGAAATTTAGCAATAAGAAGATAATGATTTAACGCGTAAAAGCTGGTAATTTCTGGTTTATAGCCGTAAAGAATTTCGATGGAATTAGAATTGATGTTGTCCGGACGCTTAGTATTCCACCACATTATAACGTCTTTCCAGAAGATTTTAACATCAGGGCACTCACAAAACATGTGGACAAGTGTTTCGTTTTGGAAAAGGTAGCGATCGCATCTTGGAGAATCTTTTATGTTCATTTTATAGAGAGAGAGATTGGTGGGAATGATGTTATGTATGAGTTTAAACTGGAAGCTTCTCAATTTATTTTCAACGGTGACTTTGAAAGGAAGTTCGTAGACAGCCTTTACGTTCGACACTTGTTTTTTAAGATTGATTTCGACAATGGGAGGAGAGAAGGACCTTTCTGCAAACATTAAACGGGCTTTTCTGGTAGAGGAGATGGCATGGCCATTGGAAAGAGTCTTCAAGGGTTCGCCATCACCCTTTGCAATATTGCCTACGATTTCGCTCTTCCAAGCTTTTGGAATTGCTGCAAGAACACCAGCATAATCAAGGAAAGTACAGCGAACGCCGAATTTGCATTTAAGAATTTCGAATGAAAGGAAATGGCCATCGGTATCACTGAAGGAGGTCACTAATTCTCAAAATGCCTTTATTAACCCATGTTTTATAATAAATTGTCTTTCCATTAATCCTTATAAAACGATTGTTCCATATGATTTCTTGTTTAAATTCATTTGCGTTAAGGGGATCTTTAGAATTGAGTTCTTGCCAAACTGCCAAAACATTTTTGTAAAAAGCAGAAAGATTTTTAAGGTCAAGGAATTTTAGGTCGTAATTACATTGAAATAAGAAAGCTCCTCCGACCTTACCTAACACGGAATCAAGGAGGGCACACCAGTGGCTGTCAGTTGCTTTGCAATAACGATTAACCCAGGCGGTCATAAGCGACTTGACAACGTCAGAAAAAATAACCATGTTAAGACCGCCGTTGCATATTGGGCCAATCAGCGTTTTTCTTTTGATTTCATCTGGTTTGAAGTTCCAAATGAAGGAGGAGATACTGCTGTTGACTTCTTTTACCAATTCGGCGGGAACGTTTAATACAGAGCAGCTATAAACAAGTTTGGTAAGTGCTAGATTTTTGACAATGGCTATCCTGCCTAAGATCGTTAAATGTCTGCTTGACCAGATATTTAAGGCATTTTTAAGTTTAGCGAGCCGCTCGTCAAAATTTATTTTGTTCCCAACGTGAACGTTATAAGGGAACGCAATTCCAAGAGCAGTAACGCATTGTTTCGGCCACGAAATACCAAACGGTTCGTCTTTGTCTAATCCACTCTTCTAAGAACCAAGCCATAAACCCTCGGTTTTCGACTTATTAATTTTTAAGCCAGAAAGGTCGCCAAATTGATCAAGAAGAGTGAATACGGACGCCGCAGATGAGTCGTCGCGAATGAAAGCGGTGTTGTCATCGGCGTACAAGCTGAGTTTAGTGATTTTATTTCCATTTTCAAGACCTTTGATTGATTCATTGATTCGTATTTGGTGGGCGAGAGGTTCTACAGCGAGAACAAAGAGCCATCTTGAAAGAGGACACCCCTGTCTTACACCTCTTTGTAAAGAAAAAAATTCTGACGAGTAGCCATTATTAACGACACAACTAGAAATGAAATTATGAATATATGAAACTCATATATTTGAACTGCGGAATGAAGAAATAAATGTAAAGAAGATCCTCGCAGTTACTAACGCAACTTATGCAGTTGCGAAAAGAAAGTCTGAAAAAAATCAGGCTTGACGGGATTCGAACCCTGACCTCTGCGATACCGGTGCAGCGCTCTAACCAATTGAGCTAACAAGCCAACTGGGAGCTGGTCATTAAATTGGTTCGTAATATACCCGGGAAAGATGAAGCTGAAATTATGAATATATGAAACTCATATATTTGAACTGCGGAATGAAGAAATAAATGTAAAGAAGATCCTCGCAGTTATTAACGCAACTTATGCAGTTGCGAAAAGAAAGCCTGAAAAAATCAGGCTTGCCGGGATTCGAACCCTGATCTCTGCGATACCGGTGCAGCGCTCTAACCAATTGAGTTAACAAGCCAACTGGGAGCTGGTCATTAAATTGGTTCCTAATATACCCGGGAAAGATGAAGCTGAAATTATGAATATATATTTACATTTATTACAACTAGAAATATTGGAGTAAAAAGTATGAATCCAGTTGAGGAAACTTGGACCAAAGTTCATAATGTCAAGCACTTAAAAAAGATAACCCCATTCTAACGAGTCAAAGGCCTTTTCAAAGTCTAGGAAGAATATCATTCCCTCCTTATTTTCATGTTGTTCATATCTGAAATTAAGCGGATGTTCTCGCAGATGAATCTACCTTTGATGTAGCCAGTTTGATCACTTTCGATCAGATGAGGAATTACCTTCTCTAACCGCGTTGCGATGCATTTGGTTGCCAATTTATAGTCTGTATTTAAAAGAGACATAGGGCGCCAGTTTTTAAGCAATAGGGGGTCTTTTTTCTTTTTTGGGATCAAGGAGATGATTCCTTGCCTCTGAGAGATAGAAAGCTCTCCTAGTAGGGCACCCTGTTTGAGGCAGCCAATCAAAGGGCCAGAGATGTCGTTCCAAAAACAGAGATAGAATTCTGCATTTAAACCATCCGTGCCCGGAGTCTCATTATGTTGAAAGATCTTGAGCGCGGCAAGGCATTCTTCTGCAGTTATCGGACCTTCGCCAAGGTTATGCTTTTCGTTGTCTAGTTTCGGTAAGGATTCATAATCAGAGAGGTTGGAGAACCGTTCAGCTGACGGCTGGTTTTGAGAGGTGTAAAGTTGGTTGTAAAAATTTTTCATAACAGTTAGTATAACCTTTGGATCCTCTACAGTGATACCCTCTGGTGTCTTCAATTTTGTTATATGTCTTGACTTCAGTCGATATGATGACAAATAAAATACATAAAGAAAAGATAAGTTTTATACCAAAGGACATAGTGTCCCATCCAGGGGGAGTAGCAATACTCCCATTTGCTGCATGTTACAGAAACCGGGATAAGCTCAGCCGTGTGGACCTCCTTGGCTCGTGTGCGACTTAACGTGTACCTTTATAATCATTAGGCAAAGCAGAAGCGTGTAAACTAAGGGTTTAAGTAAAGATCATGTCCTCACCGGCTGTGAATTGTCCAATAAGTGGGGCGGCCAGGTCTACCCGGAATACCAGTGCTGAAATGAACATTGAAAGAAGTTAAATTTTAGTATTAACACTCACTTTTATAATCCTTAGGCAAAGCAAAAGCGTGTAACCTTTCGAGTAGAGATCCCGTCCTTACAGGCCGCGAATTGTCCAATCAGTAGGGCGGCCAGGTCTACCAGGAATACCCGGGCTGAATTGAACATTGAAAGAATTTAAAGTTAATAAGTATTAACGCTCACTTTTATAATCATTAGGCAAAGCAAAAGCGTGTAACCTTTCGAGTAGAGATCCCGTCCTCAGAGGTTGCGAATTGTCCAATAAGCGGGGTGCCAGGACTTCCAGGAATACCGGGGCTCAATGGACGAGATGAGACCAAGGGAGACCAAGGACCACCCGGGCCGCCTGGAACACCCGGAGAACAGGGACCTCCGGGGGCCAGTGGTGAACAGACCACCCAGGCCATGCAGAAAAACTGGAAACAATGTGCGTGGAGAAAGGGTGATGGCAGAGACACAGGATTAATAAGGGTCAGAAAATAGAAATAATTAATAACAAATCAATACTATATGTATTGTAATTTTATCATAAAATGGTGGAAAACGCATCTGAAGTCATTAAATATTTTGAATTTCAGGATTGCGTCTTTATCAAGCTATCCGATGACACAGCTTTAAAAGCAGAGTTTAACGGTGATCTCCGAATTGCTTACTGCCTGGATTGCTGCAAGCGCTGGTATTTTACCTTCAACGGTGTAGAATGTCGCAAACCCATGCCCATTCATGGTCTCGTCAACATTTATAAGAACCATAAGAACACAGACACCAACGTACATAGAACAACTCAGATTGGAGGATATTGTGAGGGAATCCCAAAAGGAACCGTCCGAGTGGGCTTCAATGTCGGAGACTGCGTGGGGAAGAAATCTGGTTCTGATGCCTACACCGGATGGAACTCCGTGACCCGTATCATGAGTGAGGAAGTCCCCCCACCCCAGCCGTGAAAAGCTCAAGGAAACTCACATGGGAGGATATTTGGTCTTATGCTCCTATTTGCTTTGCGGCTGCTAATTATTAAAATGAATAAAACAAAAGTGTTTAAATATTGTTGGAGACTGCGTGGGGAAGAAATCTGGTTCTGATGCTTACACCGGATGGAACTCCGTGACCTGTATCGTGATTGAGGAAGTCCCCCCACCGCAGTCGTAAGGAGCTCAATGAAACATATGGGAGGACACTTCTATTTTGCTTTTCGTTCCGGCAATAAGTATAAAGAGCAAGTATTTGTTGCTTCATGTGAGAAACTGCTTTTTTTTTTCGCTGCAACAATAAGTTAAACGTGGACAATTTTAGCTGCTTTATGATCGACGCTTCTTTTTCGCTTTTTGTTTCAACAAAATGTATGTAATATATAGATTTAGCCAAGCCTAAAAGCGGAGCCGCCAAGGAATAAATTGGTGTTCGTTTCTCAAAAATAGTCCTGAAACTTTTCGGTCTGAAATATATTTTGGGGCTTTTTTGGGCTCGTTCGCTTCCGAAAAGTGTTTCTCAAAAAGCCCGAAAGTGTTCCGAATTGTCCTCCTATACTTTGGGGATCTGTTCTGTAAAACCAAGCTCGAAAGGTCATTCTAGAGGATGAGCACAGCTTGATTTTTTTTTTCGGGCATCAAACTGAACACATATTTTACTCACGAGCCGTCTTGCTTGGTTTTTGTAATGTTTCCATATCCTGTCATTAACTGTCAAGGCTTGTCAAATCTCCTTGGATTATTGACTGTTCGCTTGAATGAACTTGAAACGGCGCTCATTTGCAACAAAATTTAAATGGGTTATTTTCATCGCGTTCGGATGTTAACAAATAACATGAACTGCCACTATAAGTCTGGTCAAAAATTTATACAGGCATTTCACCGGCATTTTACTGGGATTATCCGAAAGAAAGGATTTTGGGAACTTCGAAGCACTTGTACTAAACTTATCGAAGAAACGTCGCGTACGCTTTTATAGCAGCCGAGAAAAAATTCGAGCGCTTTAAAAAACACTCATTACTTACCGGATAAAATAGCTTTAAACTCAAAACTGCTTCGCTTATTGTTACTTAAGTAACCCTTATATCTTAAGACCATCGAGATTGAAAACAGGCAAACACCAAACATGCTTAACTCTATGGCATAAGTTTTGCGGCTGCAAATTGTTTGAAATTTGAGCTCTTTTAGAAATGCACAGAATTGTTTTTGGAAGCTTTTCGGATATAATAGGTTTAAACCGACAACTGCTTCGCTTATAGTTTTTTAAACAACTGTTATATTTCTTTCTCTAACTTAGTAGAGACAATGAAGATTCAAAACAAACAAACACCAAACACGCTTTAAATTATGCCGGCATAAGTTTATATAAAGTTACCCGCTTTGAGGAACGCACAAAACTGTTTTCGGAAGCTTTTGGAATAAAATAGCTTTAACCCGACAACTGCTTCGCTTAAAAGGTTATTACTATTGAACACTTCTAGGACAAGAAAATCGACAGTTGCACAAAGAGATGCACCCGAAAGTCAAAATTGAAAGCAATTATTCGTCGTAATCTCACTGAAGTGATGCTTGTGCAGCTACTCAGCTAGTTGTCTTGCGACTGTGCTTAGACTTACTGTTATGAAAAAACAAACAAAATAATTGACAGAGAAATTATTTTTGAAAAACGTTTATTCGAAAACCCGTAAGTTTATACTTAAATGCAATTCGCGTTACACTTCCAAAATCGTGGATCGGTCCACTCGAGTGAAATTGGCTGTGCAGGGCAAAATATTTAAGACTACATCTGTCACAAATCTGAGCGCGTTTTCTAATAATTTTTTAAAGTCAAAATTAAATGACACATTTCTAATGACATAAATTGAATTCCCATTTCAAAACGTAATTTCTGTGACCGTAATAGTCAAAATCATGTACCTTAGACCCTTTAAAAACTTCACTTACTCGGTTATGTTTCAGAACAGGGCAAGCTCTCCGCCGTGAAGAAAACAAAGCGATCAAGTCCTTTGAAGGCAGCTTTTGTAACTTGAACTTTTCGCCTTCTACCAGTATTCTTTTGAACTTTTTCTTTCCATTTATATATATTAGTTGTTTTTGTTTTGTCAAGTACTTCAGTATTCTCGTACAATCGTTTTGCTAAAGAAGCTTAAAGACCCATTGGCACTTACCATGATGCATTGCGCATTGTTTATTTTGATTCGACCGGACATGGGCCGCGATCTCTCGAGAGGAAAAATTACAGCCTCTCACCTCCAGGAAGAAATGAACACTGAGTTTGAAATGTCGGTCGTAAGTAGTTTTTTTAGTCTCAACGAGCAGCCTTGTCAGATATCAAAAGCCCGTCAAATACTTTTGCGGACTTTGTTTTGGGCCGCTCAACCCGCCTTCGTGTAGCAGTCGCCGAGGACATTTTCTTCGCCTCCAAAAGTCCCATTTAAACGAAAAATAATAACGCCGGAAAATTGTTCCTACTTTCACCGAAAGTCTGAGATCGATGCGAACGAAATTGAAACCTCCAGCCGTGAAGTTTTCTGTATAAAAAACATACTTCCAGTGGGCTCTTTTCCGTCCGTTGCATCTAATTTGCATCGGGCATAATTTCAAATGAGCACCGCCGGCGGACGCTGTTTTTAGCCACTTTCGAAACTCACATCGAAAAAATTTTGACGGCCAGAGACGCGGAAACCTCCTTCAACTTTCGCCGAAAATTTTATTTCAATGCAGAACAAAACGAAGCCGCCAGCGAGCCGAGAAGTTTTGTACTTCATCTATATTTTGCCGTGCAGACAATGCTTTGTTCTGGTCGATTGGTCACGTATCGATGTTGAAAAACTCACCTCACAGTAAACGCGTACACTGAAAAGAGATAACAAAACGATTCGAGAATAATTTGTAAAATACAGGGGCACTTATAGGCGATCTAACAGACTTATTTCATTTACATGAAAGACCGAATTTGTGAGCCACACCCGAAGGTTGCAGTTTCTTGCCGGCCTACCCTCGAACCTTTGGCTGCATCGCTCCACGGAAAAGTTCCAATCGCGACCAAAAATGGCTTCTACCACATCACAACGCGAAATATCACGTAGAATATATGGTATATATTTCTTTGTACTTCACAGGTGAGCGAATATTGCGCGATGGAACCAGATTACTTTGGATCTTTCAAACAGTCGCGATGGCTGAGTATTTTCGTGGTCCACGAAATTCAATTACGACCACGTTGCATTACGGAAAGTGCCAATGGGTCTTTAAAGAAGCCTCTTTTTCAAAAGCGACGATGGTCATGCGATTTCCCGCCAAGAAAAACGCCGGTTGCCCAAAAGCACCGCGCGATTTCCCGCCAAGAAAAGATGGCATTCTCTACCCCCCCCGTCGGGTTGTCTTGAGACTCCCCTCCCCCTCCCGCAGAGTCTGTGCGGACGGACGGACGGACGGACGGTCACGTGACTATTACGTCACAACCAAAATTTCTCGGATCGATAGGTTACCAAATTTGCTTAGCAATGGAGCTCCGCTGGCGGGCTTTGCCCGCCGGCTCCGCTATAATTTTAGTAGCTTTATGTGCGAATCAAAATAAAGATGGGTGCTAATGCAGTAGATCAAACCAGGGATATATACTTGTAAAAAATGTTTCAAAAAGGTGTTGACAAGGTATAGATTCTTCTCGTTTGATGTAAAGTTGGACTGATCACTCTGATCCTTTGACTTTTTCAAAGATTTATTCTGTAAATTTTTACCCAAGTCGGTGTAAATCCGCATTCTAGTAATTTGTTGAATTTGTCTTTATCAGAACCTTCTTTAATCAGTGTTTGCAAGCATACATCCCCATGTTTATTCACTTGTTATACTAGCACCAACCTAATACACATCAAGCTAATAATATGTTTTATTCACGATAATGACTTAAGCTTAAACTCAATGTCCTCCCGTGTGAGTTGACTTGAACTCTTACTGGGGTGGGGGGACTTCCTCAATCATGTTACGGGTCACGGAGTTATATCCGGTGTAAAGCATTAGCATTCCCTAAACCAGCGCAGTTTCCAACATCGATTCCCTCTCGAACGGTTCCTTTGGCGACTCCTTCACAGTGTCCTCCAATCTGAGTCGTTCTGTGTAGGTTGTAGTCCTTTTGCGGTGGTTCACGTGAATGTGAGCAATACCATCAATGGCGAGAGGCTTGCAACACTCCGTTCCCTTGAAGGTAAAAACCAACGCTTACAGCGAGTCAGGCAGAACGAAATTCTATAGTTACCATTGAACACAATCCTGAAGTTAAACGAATAGAACTCGATTGATTGATTGATTGATTGATGGATGGATGGATGGATGGATGGATGGATGGATGGATGGATGGATGGATGGATGGATGGATGGATGGATGGATGGATGGATGGATGGATGGATGGATGGATGGATGGATGGATGGATGGATGGATGGATGGATGGATGGATGGATGGATGGATGGGCTTCCCTTACTAAGTTAGGTTAAAGTAAATTTAAATCAATTGTTATTACCTTTATCAGTCCGTTGTCCCTGTCATCATTGAGGTTTCTTCATGCGCACTGTTTCCAGTTTTTCTGCATGGCTTGGGGTCCCTGCTCACCCTTAGTTCCCTGGGCTCCTTTGGGTCCCTCACGCCCTTTAGGTCCCATTTTACCAAGTGGTCCTGCTAAGGCCTTGGTTTCCTCTAAGGCCTTGCGTGCCTTGTTTACCTTTAGGCCCCACGGAACCCATAGCTCCCTTATCAACAGGTGGTCCTGCTGGACCTTGGCCTCCCTTGGCCCCATCTGGTCCGTTGAGCCCAGGGACACCAGGCACTCCCGGAACGCCACTGGACGAGCTACATATGACTGGAGGGCACTGGGTCTTCACCTAATGATGACAAAAGATAAACTACAGTTTACTTTCACAAAAAGATATTTTCATCCAATCAATGCAGTTGAAATTAAAGTAAGTTTAAATCAATTGTTATTACCTTTATCAGTCCGTTGTCCCTGTCATCATTGAGGTTTCTTGCGTACTGTTTCCAGTTTTTCTGCATGGTTTGGGCTCCCTGCTCACCCTTAGTTGCCTGGGCTCCTTTGGGTCCCTCACGCCCCTTAGGTCCCATTTTACCAGGTGGTCCTGCCTTGGTTTCCTCTAAGGCCTTGC
Organism: Siderastrea siderea; assembly: GCA_964030785.1. Classification (NCBI taxonomy): domain Eukaryota; kingdom Metazoa; phylum Cnidaria; class Anthozoa; order Scleractinia; family Rhizangiidae; genus Siderastrea; species Siderastrea siderea. The sequence continues at coordinate 127,165 of CAXIQD010000257.1, read as the reverse complement.
TTGCCCTGTTTACCTTTAGCCCCCACGGGACCCATAGCTCCCTTATCAACAGGTGGTCCTGCTGGACCGCCCCTTCTCGTCCGTTTAGCCCAGGGACACCAGGCACTCCCGGATCGCCACTGGATGAGCCACATATGACTGGAGGGCACTGGGTCTTCACCTAATGATGACGAAAGATAAACTACAGTTTTCTTTCGCAAAACGATATTTTCATCCAATCAATGAAGTTGAAATCCGTACCTTGTGGATAAAATCCAGCAATGTGTAGTAAACTGGGTTTTACACGTAACTTTGGCTTTTATTAATATATATTATTTCTGTATTGATTTAAAAAGTACCGCGTGGCATCAGAAAAATCAATTGATCAATGCTCTTGCAAAACTGAAATTGTTTTTCACAAAAAGATTTGTCAAAGAATTTTTTTGTAAATTACAAATTGAAATCATTAAGTGAATTATATATATATATATAGATATATATATATATATCACAAAACGGAAATTCAGTTGATACTGGTGGTGGTAAGGTTGTATTTCGATGCCGGTGACAACACAAATCGCAAAATGAAATCCCACTTGGGAATTGGAACAGAACAAAACAGATACTTTTATTTATTTCAGTCAGGGTGATCCCAAACTTTCCTGCCTTACAACTTAGCCAGATGAACTGAAATAAATCGAAGGAATAGAAGTTCCACTGCTCAAGACGTTTGCATTCTGGTGAGGGCTGTCTGGGACACGTACACGCGAGGAAACAAAAGCTGAAGTGTTTTAGAAGAGTGTAATTCTGTTAATGAAAATAAAATGAAGATGTGTGGAAAGAGAAAACTCGGTAAAAAATTCTGAGTTCCAGATGAGATTTGAACCCACGATCTTCCGCACACTAGTCGGATGCTTTATTAACCACTGAGCTACGAGAACTCTAGTGGTGAGCGATGGTCAATTGTGGGCTGACACAACGACTGCATCGCTAAGACACATTATGTCAATGAACACACGCATTTAACTGCATCAGAGTAAATAAATGAAAATAGAATGATATGTGGAAAGAGGAGTTCCAGATGGGATTTAAACCCACGAACTTCCGTACACTAGTGAGCGATGGTCAATTGTAATTGTAAAATAGGCTTTACTGAAGGCTGTAACTCTTATACTCACTGGTTTGCGGAGGCACCTTTTTAATATTCTAATCTTTATCGAACTGGTACTCCCTTTTATATACCTAGAACAAAAATTGTACCTTCTTTATACCTCTAAACTAAGCAAAAAACAATAGATCATCTCTAGATTTTAGTCGCTCGAAGGCCCCAAAACTTTCGTATATTGGTCGTTGCGATTTCTACCAAAATTTTGAAAAACATTTTTGGCACTTAGACACTTAGCTGCTATCTCTTTCAGTTTAAGATGTAATTTGGCGACCCTCTAACATACTGAAACAGTGGAGCCTCCCCGTATAGCCCACTAAGGAAGTAACCACCCCGTGGGAATTTGTCACTGAAGTGGTCTGCCTGTGACCCTGGGTGCCCTGTGCAGTAACTATGAGATCTCGCCCGTGGGGCGGATATTGATATAATTGGCACTTAGCAGAAATGATCCCTCGTGAGACTGTATCCGAAATACAGTTTGCCCACAGATTGAAACAGATTGATCTCCTTTCGAAAGTTGAAACTTGATTAGGTCAACGTCTTGTGAGCTTCACGTGATCACAATGTCCTTCTTTCCGAAGGTGGTGACATCAATTTTTAGAACAGAAGAAAGTATTTGTCAACACGCCTCTAATCAGCAGATTCCCTCATTGTTTTTCGTTCTAGTATACGAAAGCTTTTTGAAAGCTACGTGGTGCTATTTTCGTGTTACAGCATGAGAGGATGTCTCTTTTGAGGAGTTTTTGTGGTTGTTCTTGTTTTGGAGGTAGTTGATTCTTTAGCTATTGTTTTTCCTTCCGTTTTGGGTCGCCTCATTTATTTAGCCAAAAAAGACAACCTCTTTGTTAAACATGACGGCTGAAGGTAATTGGGCCGAAAACGCTGCAACACGCTGAAAGGGTGCATAACCACCTAAAGCCCCACTTCTTTTCCGGTTCAGTACTGTCACGCTCAACACGGCTCAGACTGGCGGGTGTTATCATAACCGCGATCAAGGAACCAAAAAGCACTCACACTTCGAATGTAGGTGGAAGGTGCTACAAACGGCCAAAGCGTAACCCAGTTTCTAAAACTTGTAGCAGCTAGGAGTATTACTACTCACTCCGTCCCTGGAAAGGTTGCTAGTCCTCTACGGGTTACTCTCAGCAACTTTTTTGCCGGTATATACGTGGGCCCGGTTGTTCGAAGACGATCAACGCAAACCCCTGGGTTAAGAGTTTGTCAAAGGTTTGTTATGGCCAAATTAAGTGAAATTGCAAAACGAAAATTATAGCTCAGCTCAGCCATTTTTGTCGTGATTGAGTCCTTTATTCACAACTAAACAAAATAAATACACCTATAAAGCAGAAAATGCACATAAAAAATAACCATATGCTGATATGTTAATCAATTGATCCGAGCCCTGTTTAGTGAAAGAGACAGCTGATGAGGAGCAAATTTTATTGTTTCAGGAAATAACAATACAACACAAGACAACGTTCTGACCAGCCTAACCTCGATCTTGCCTCAAACCATCGACCCGTCGATCAAGGAACCTATTCATATGTTATGTTTTGAAACGGGAACTTCATTACCTGAGGGATTTCACGTTTTAATAATTTTCTTTACCTCGCTTTACTTTTGTTTCATTTTCCCTTCGCACTGTTGTCACAGATCCTTTCCCCTACAGGTAAATGAAAAGCTGCTCTCTGTTTTTTACATCGTTGTAAATTTGTCCTTTACTTCTTTCAGCCAGTTACATTAGAAAACGTTAATTTAATATCAGTGTCTCCGACCCAACAGTAGACCTTATGAATTCTACTGAAAAATGTTCTGTAACTAAAAAATAACTAATTATTGTTGATCTTACTCAATTTATCATATAGATTTTTTAAAATGGCTGGTTAAAATTAAATAGATTAATCTGAATAAGGACCACCGAAAACTACAACCGTGGTTCTTAATCTTGGGACACTTTTAAAAACAAAGCCTTACACCGACTGTAAGCGTGGACTCTCCACCCCAACATTCTGTTGATTTGAAGCTTCGTTTGCAACCTGAAATACACCCATACCCATCGCTGTCAACATTGAAAAGAGGAGGAGAAGAAGGCTGAAAGAGTGTGGAATAATTGGACAAACAAACGTCTTCTGAGTGCTACTATATGACAGTGTGACAGTTGTGTATTCTTGGGCGCAATTTTCTGAGGTAGTAGAGTGTCCCCAATTAGCTGTCACAAGTTAAATACCCACCCTGACACTTTAATAAAGTTATTCATTCATCCTAATAATTATTGGCCACGGTTAGAGAGACTAGCAAGGAGTCCAGATCACAAGTGACCTACACCTTCGTCTGTAACTAGCAAAATTATCGCCAGAAGGCTTCTCATGTGTGAGAGAAATAAAAGAATAAAAAGTGCAATAGAATAAAATATATAAATACAGGGGTGTGTGCATTGCTAACACAAAAATCATGTCAGACCGACGTGAACAAAAACACCAGAGGATAGCGTAGTTTGGAAAGAAATGACAGACTTATATCCTCCGGTGGATAAAATTGAAAATTTTGTTTTAGAATTTTTGATATGAACATATACCATTTTAATTTAATTTTCCTACTTTATTTATAAGTAGTTCGGTTGGAACTGCACGCGCGCTTTTTAACAAGTCGGTAAGTGCTTCTCAGCGCTTGGTATAGATACTGAAATATTATAACATTTATCGAATCGAATCTAAAAACACTGATCAGTCAAAGCTATTTCAGCGTCAAACTATTTCGAAACATTTGAGTTCCGAGTGACACCGAAAGACAGATACAAATGAAGGATGCTTTAAAGGAAGCGGAAAAAACGAAACCACGCGGTTTAAAGCTGAAAGCCATTGGTCATTGTTTCAGTCAACTTGTCACAAAAAGGTGTGGAACAATTCACCTCTGTTGCCATTAAGAAACTCAAGTGCAGATTTCACTTGGTATGTTTTCGTGTCGACTTAACCCGGCTATCCATAATATATTTTTCCATACATGACCTTTTTTTTGAAAGAGTTTAATATTTTTTGTCTTTGTAGAAAGCCTTATGTATTCTGCAGAGGAACTTTACTCATTCCAGTAAAAATGGGGATTATGATCATTTGGCTCATCGTGGGTATGATTCCTCAATCTGTGTTTCCTGCCAACATGCAGTCGGTGAGTTTAAACCTTCACTCCGCAGTCATTTTAAAATGTTATGCCCAGAATTGTCATACTGGTCCCAAAGCTGGTTCCTTTTTAATCCGGCCACACGCAAAAGACTTTCCACTTGCAACAACAGTCAGGAAGAACGTAAACGAACGGGTTAAGGCCTCGTTTTAAGGACTAAGCACTGATTTGTGTTTAAAAACACCAATTTCAGTCGCCCAAGTCTAAGAACTGATCTTAAAAGGCCAGTCTGAGGACTTCTGGCACTATGGGCGTGTCTCGACGCCTTTTCAGTTTCATTATACCAAGTAGCAATAAGGAAAAGCAAGAGAACAAGTGATGTCCAACATAAATTGTTAAATTTTTTCTTTCTTCGAGAACTCGCTTCTCGTGGTTTGCGCAGCTACGTATTCAGGGATGGTGAGGACGTCCACTTCATGTGTTCACGCTCGAGTTTCTAATTCGAATTAAGTTTAAGTTAATGGAAATTAAGTTCATTCATAGTAAAGCATTGATTTTATTGTTGATGAGAGTTGAATACTGATTCTATTAGTGTAAATCTAAGCACTGGTTTTAGGATATTTAAAAGGCCCCTGCGCTCAAGTAATGATTTTGGCGGCCCGCCGCCAGGGTAGCATTATGGGCTTGGATTGGAGTTATTGTTGAGGTTTAACGTTAGAGAATGTCATCAAACTGCTCCTTAGATTATCCACAAATTGACTTTTATCTATTTTCCAGATCCAACTCTAGTGGACTTAAGCATTGAAAGAATCCAAAGTTTAGTATAAACACTACACTTTTATAATCGTTAGACAAAGCAAAAGTGTGTAACATTCGAGCAAAAATCCCATCCTAAAAGGCTTCGAATTGTCTGACCAGGTCTTCCAGGAATATCAGGGCTGAATTGAGCATTAACAGAATTTTAGTCTTAGAACTAACACTCCACTTTTATTTGTAACCATTAGACAAAGCAAAAGCGTGTAACCTTTCAGTAAAGATCCCGTCCTCAAAGGCTGGGAATTGTCCGACCAGTGGGGTTCCAGGTCTACCCGGAATACCCGGGCTAAATGGACGAGATGGGGCCAACGGAGAACAGGGACTACCCGGGCCGCCTGGACCACCCGGAGAAAAGGGACCCCAGAGAAGGAATGGTGCACAGACCACCCAGGCCACACAGAAAAACTGGAAACAATGCGCGTGGAGGAAGAGTGATGGCAGGGACAAAGGACTGATAAAGGTTATGAAACAAATAATTAATAGAAAATGAGAACTATAATCATAGATCTGGAGAAGAGAAATGGAGCATTAGCCTTGGGTCTTGGTTGGGTCCTGGTATGTGCTCAACTCAGCTATCACCATAGCGTTGCGAGCTAGCAATTTGCATTTGCTTCGGTTTCGGTTTTCTACGCTTTGTTTTGCGAATAAATCATCAGTATGATAAATATCATAGCACATCATTCCGCTCCGAGATGGCGTAAAGATAACTGTTGTAGTTCAATTTTATCCTTGGTTCAATTTTTATTTTCCTTTGTTTTTTTTTATGTAAATATATGATAATGAATATAAAACAAAAGAAAATAAAAATTGAACCAAGGATAAAATTGAACTACAACATAACCAAAGCAAGTCGTGTGATCACCGCACACATTTTCCCACGTTTGTTAACGTATTTGTCAAATATTTGTCAATATTTTCCTTAAGATCCGTTGTTTTGGGTCTGCTGTCATTGGCCGGAGAAATTGCCTTGCTTTTGACACGTTTTTCTGAAGAAAAACAATTCTCTACAACGGGGGTACTCACTTTTTGTCCTTTATTATTATTATTATTATTATTATTATTATTATATACACCAATCAATACACCAACATGGCGGAACGAAGGCAGCTCAAACCGAAAAAGACATGGACACAGCAGATGAAAGAGGATTTGTTGTGTTGCAAGCGCGAGGCCATTGCTATGACAAAATCAGAACAGCCGCCGCTTGAGAGAAATGGGAGGAAGAAAGGCTACATTAAGATCATGAGAGAGTTATGGGATGCTAAAGGATATGGGGAATATGGATTCTCAAATCAAAACTTGCGTGATCAAGCTGCAAGGCTTGAATCAGAGCTCAGAAAACCACAAGGAGAGTGTTCACAGAACGCTACAGGAGATGAGCAGACGGGGAATAGTGCCGAATCTATATCCAGTGCAGATAATATATCTAGAAATGTTCAAGCGGTTGGAATACATTCAGGGAGCTTTAATGCAGAGATTATAAACAGCGATACATATAATATTCAAGACGCAGAGAGCTGTAGTTATGTTAATTCTACTCAAGCAACACTGACCATAGATTTGCATATGACATGTCCTGGCAGTGAAATCCCAGGAGTAACAGGGCAGACAGAGTGGAAAGAAGACAATCTGTGCGTAGACAATGCAGGCAAAAACAATGCTGTCCTAGATAATGTAAGTGAAAACGACAACAACAGAGAAAATGAATGCAAGCCGGGATGCCTTCCAGCGTATGATACCGTCCATAAACCGTCTACGATCAACTGGGGAAAGAGAAGTGACGGAACTGCAATTATTATATCGGCGTCAAACATAGTCGACGCTTACAACGAGATTGTCACTTGGAGAAAGAATGCTTTTCTTGTACCATACGGGAAAATAGGGCGTGACTTTATTGATCAAGTGACGCTGCACATTAATAACTGGAGTAATGGTTCAGATGAGCAACATGTCTCGCTGAAGGCTGCTTTTGTTCTTCTCGCCGTGGGCCTTCAAAAACCAGGTCCCAAGTCTAAGGCAAAAGATCACGCGGATGCACTGTCTAAGCGCCTTGTCCTCTGGAAAGAGGGTGAAATTCATAAACTGCTACGTGAAGGAAGAATTATTCAAGGTCGCATCGGAAAGTCGAAAATGTCAGACCCGCCCGATAAATCTAAAGTATTTGCAAAGCTTGTTCTCGAAGGCCAGATCAATGCAGCGTTGCGTTTTGTGAGTGAGACATCCAGTGGTGGCGTGCTAGGTTTGACTGATGACGTCATGGCGCAACTCAAAGAAAAACATCCAGATCCAAAACCAGCAAAATTAGGCTCCCTGCTCTTTGGGCCAATTGATGATGCCATACCAGAGTCGCTGTATTCAGAGATAAACGGTGAAATGGTTAGACAAGCCGCGCTGCGAACCAAAGGATCGGGGGGTCCATCCGGTATCGATGCGAACGGTTTTCGAAGAATGATGGCTAGCAAGTCCTTCAAACAATCATCTTCTAAATTATGCGATGCGATAGCCACTATGACCAAGATTCTGTGCACACATTTTATTGATCCAAGTACCATAGAAGCAGTAGTGGCAAGCCGTTTGATTCCCCTTGATAAAGGTGAAGGTGAAGTCAGGCCAATAGGTGTGGGCGAAGTGCTCCGGCGGATCATGGGAAAGTGTGTCATGAACGTTGTCAAGAATGATGTTGTAGGGGTTAGCGGGTCTCTTCAGTTATGCGCGGGACAGAAATCTGGGAGTGAAGCCGCCATACATGCAATGCATACTATATTTGAGAGTGACGAAACCGACGCGGTGCTGTTAATCGATGCGTCTAATGCATTCAACTCACTAAACCGAGCGGCGGCACTGCATAATGTCCGGGTCCTATGTCCGATCATCGCGGTCTATGCAATCAACACCTATAGACTCTCGTCACGCCTGTTTATCACCGGAGGCCAGGAAATCCCCTCAGCTGAAGGAACAACACAGGGTGACCCGCTCGCAATGGTACTATACGCCTTAAGTATGCAACCTCTAATTACTGGTCTCCAGGGAGCATGTGAGATCAAGCAGTGCTGGTTTGCAGATGATGCCAGCGGAGCTGGCTCTGTTTCGGATATCAAGAAGTGGTGGGACACCTTGAGTACGATCGGCCCGGATTTTGGTTACTTCCCAAAAGCCAAGAAATGCTGGGTTATCACCAAGCCAGACAAGGAGGATCTCGTGAAGGAGGTGTTCAAGGAAACGGCTGTGAATGTAACAACACAAGGGCAGAAACATCTTGGAGCTGCGATAGGCTCACGAGAATATGTGGAGGACTATGTGAGTGATAAGGTGTCCAACTGGATCAGTGAAGTAACGAGATTAGCCAAGTTTGCTGCGGTTCAGCCCCAAGCGTGCTATGCAGCATACACGTTTGGCCTAAAACATCGATGGACGTATTTCATCAGAACCATTCCAGATATTCAAGATCTGCTTGAGCCGTTAGAGAACGCTATATCACGTATACTTATCCCTGCTCTTACAGATCGGCAGTGTAGCCAGTTGGACAGGGAAATACTATCGTTACCAGTACGCTTGGGAGGACTGGGTATGGGGAACCCGTGTGACGATGCACAGCGTGAGTACGTGTCATCAGTCAAAGTAACCACGCCTCTCGTTGCACAGATTGTGTCCCAGGCACATCAGTTGCCAGATCCCTCCCTGATAACATCAGCACAGCAAGAGGTAAGAGAAAAGAGAGCAAAGGATAATGAAAACAAGGTCAATGGAATAAAGGAGGTCGCATCTCAGAAGACTCAACGCGCACTAGAATTGGCTGCCGAAAAAGGATCGTCCACGTGGCTAACAGTACTGCCTCTTAAAGAGTTAGGATTTAATCTTAACAAAAGGCAATTTAAGGACGGAGTCAAACTACGTTATGACTGGCCAATCGACGATATTCCATCCAGCTGTGTGTGCGGGGAACTGTTTGATGTTGACCACGCCATGATATGTAAGAGAGGGGGGTTTGTCATTCAGAGGCATAATGAACTGAGGGATCTGGAAGCGGAGTTGATAAATTTGGTTTGTAGCGATGTCGTTACTGAACCAGTGCTGCAAGATGTATCAGGTGAGCAGTTGACAAGAGGGTCGAACACAGCGAGAGATGCCAGACTGGATATACATGCACGCGGATTTTGGGAGCCTCAGCAATCAGCCTTTTTCGACGTCAGGGTCTGTCACCCAAATGCTGAAAGCTATAGGGACCTGGAACCGCAACAAATTTATCGGATACATGAGAACGAGAAGAAGCGGCAGTACGCAAGCAGAGTTGTTGATATTGAGCAAGGAACTTTCACACCGCTGGTATTTACAACCACGGGTGGAATGGGGAAAGAATGCCGGATGTTTCATAGCCGCCTAGCCGAGCTAATCGCTATCAAGAAAGGAGAAGATTACGCCAAGACAATCTCCTGGATTCGTGAAAGAACTTCCTTTGCTCTTTTGAGATCAGCGCTAATCTGCCTTCGTGGATCACGAACAGTTAAGAGGGTCTCATGGGACTTAAAGAACTCTGACATTGAAATTGAAGCAACCGAGGGAGCCATTAGATAGGGACTTTGATTGATTTTATTATTTATTCCGAGTTTCACGAATGAGCGCCACTAGGATATATATACTTTTAACTATTAGAATATTTTATTACCTTTTCATAAATCATTAGTATTTTTAACCTATCGATTGATTGTAATGCAGATTATCATTACTATCAACAATAAGAAGAAGAATTAAGAATTAAGAAAAGAATTTTACTTCTTAAAAATTTTTTTAAACTAATAATTGATTGTAATTTCTTAGCATCTTATTCTTATCTGTCCACTGTATTTTCACTATGACTATCAATAAAGGTTATTTTAATTTTATTAAAAATATTATTATTATCATTATCATTATTATTATTATTATTATTATTATTATTATTAACTGATTACATTACATATTTTGCATTTCAGGATTGCGTCTTCATCAAGCAATCCAATAACACAGCTTTAAAAGCAGAGTTTAACGGTGCCCTCCGAATTGCTTACTGCCTGAGTTGCTGCAAGCGCTGGTATTTTACCTTCAACGGTGTAGAATGCCTCAAACCTCTGCCCATTGATGGTCTCGTCTACATTTATAAGAACCACAAAAACACAGACACCAACATACACAGAACAACTTACATTGGAGGATATTGCGAGGGAATCGCCAAAGGAACCGTGAGAGTGGGCTTAAATGTCGGGGACTGCGTGGGAAGGAAATCTGGTTTTGATGCTCATACCGGATGGAACTCCGTGTCCCGTATCATTATTGAGGAAGTCCCCCCACCCCAACCGTGAAGAGCTCAAGGAAACACATGGGACGAACTTCTTTTTTGCCTTTCGTTGCGACAATAAGTGTAAACAGCAAGTATTTTAGTAGCTTTATGTGCGACACCTCTTATTTTGCTTTTCGTTGCAACAATAAGTATAAACGTCAAGTAGTTAAGTTGCTTTATGTTCGACGCTTCCTTTTTCGCATTTTGTTGGAACAGTATGCGTTAAAAGCAGGTATTTTAGTAGCTTTCCGTGCGAATCAAATAAAGATGGATGCTATTGTAGCAAATAAAAACAGGTGATGTATGCTTGTAGTAACTGTTTTAAAAAAGGTTTTGACAAAGCATTGATTCCTCTCCTTTGACGGTTTTGCCGTTCAGTCTCACGCTTTATTGTTAAATTTTTACCCAAACATTCAATAGCCTTTTTAGAAATAGATACTGATATTCACCCTTCGTTAGCAGCAGAAAGTGACTTCTGTTTCAAGGGAAAACTTCTCGCAGCCTCGTTAAGTTTTACTTCCACTGAAGGAAGAAAAAAGGGTGTAAATTCGCATTCTAGTGATTTGTCGAATTTGTGAAAAGCATGCTATATTCTAGGATGTTGAGGTTAAAACAATCTGTTAGCGATGTTTTAAACCTAAACGATTTTTTGAAAAAAATCACGCCTCCATGACGGTGTTGCGTGTACCTATCGGGGTCGGGGGACAGGATTTTGAAAATAAAAAAAGCGTACAATTCAAAATGCCTGATTTGGCAGATATGTACCTGAGAAAAGCAAAAGATAATGTGCAAAGGGAAATGAACAAATTTTCGTTAACATAGGGTCATGACATGAGGTCAGACGTTTTTCTTTTTTATTTCACTTGGTAAACCATTTCTTAAGTAACAATATATCGGTTCGAAGTTATGCTATTGAGATGATAAAAAGCTGTGTGAGATGAGGGATGGGATTTATTTATTTATTTATTTATCTATAAGGGGACGGGGCTAATTGAAAACAAGGGGACTAAAAGGAAGAGTCGACATACGACCAACTTCAGTGTACCCTAATATCCCTATATGGGGTCTTAAGGGGTAGTCCAGTTGAAAGCAGGGCAAATATTTCTCCGGTATCCAACAGGCCTATCTTTTGTACACATGTTCTCCTTCAATTTGAATCTTTAACGATAATCTAGTTGTAACCAGCTATTTCGTGTTTTTTTCCACTCATTTTGAAAAGGGAGTGCAGTTTACATTTGACCTTCAGCAAAGGAGAAATCGATAATGAGATTCACTTCCTCGTTTGTGATGGAAATACATTTATTTCATAGATAGAATCGATCATAGATAGAATCGATCGTATGAAAACCCCACACGAAAATTTCATCATCCAATCAGGAACGCGAGACGACTTTGTCACACGTGGGAAAAGCGTTTCGTCTAATCAGAAATCAGCTGTCAAAGTGAATCAGTATTTTTGCAACGCGTTCACGCTTTTGTCACAGGACGAATTGCAAGTTATTTTAGGTTTAATAGAAAGCAAACAGTTTTATGGGTTCTAGAAAGTTCTGCTAATCAATAACAGTGTAAGATAAGCTTATAGCTAATTTTAAGACATACTTATACAACCTTTTAGTGGCAGCGCTCAATTCTCTACCAAATGACATATCTTTCAAATTGCTTTTAATGGTCAAGACACCCTGACTGCAGTCTTGACACGACTTTCCTTAATAGAGATAAGTTTCCTTTCTAAAAAGTTTTAAAGGTGTTTTTGCAACCTCTCATTAATTAGTTACAACAAACTTGGGTTTTTAGGTTTAGATAAGTTCCCACAAATATGAATAGGGCGCTGTCCTTGTTTTGCAATTAAAGTAAGTTTAAATGTTACTTTCTAGTTACAACAACATAATCTTACATTAAAACTATACCAACAAAAAGAACCTTGTAAGTTGTATTATACATATTGTTATTCATTTATCTAGTATGTTGCTTCTTTAACATTGTAAAAACTTTTCAAGCAAACTTAGCTTTTCGTTTTAATTATATGATAATTAGTTTTTATCTTGTCAAATTGTTGTCAACCAACTACACGTAATTAATATTAAGGAAAACTATAAAAATAGCACAGAATTGTAAGACACCACACACACACATACACAGAAAATTGTAAGTTGGAAGACGACGAAGAAAGCTGAGAAGAAGAAGACTTGATGAAAAAAATGAAGGAAGAGTAAGTCTTGCCAAGTGATTGAACTACATGTATTGAAACGGTACTCTCGCAGCAGCAAGCGAGTAGCTCCTAATTCCCCAAAGAGAGGGACAGAACATCCTTCACACTTCTGTTGGCTCCTCTTCAATCTTCATTCACAGGGGTTTGGAGAGTTTTCCACAATTTTACACCTGGTTTTCTCGCAAACTAGCTATAAACCACAGACAATGGCGGAGAATTCGAGCCCATTTATCGGTTTAGATAAACCCATTGAAGATTCCATCCAAGAACAACAATATAAAAACACTCAGGCAAAAACCCGAAGAGATATTTGCCTGCTTAGTGAATTCCTTAAACAGAAGGAAGAGACGAGAAAACTGGAAGAAATCAAACCAGATGAAGTCAACAAGTACCTGTGCAAATATATTTTAAGTGTCAAAAGAAAAGACGGCGAGTTCAACTGGCTGTAAGCGAACTGAGATTAACAGGACTAGCCTCGTTTATCTCGTGGTTGCGATAGCAACTACGAGATATTGTAGTGCAGTTGAGCGAATTCCTGAGCTTATTTTCTTGAGCAGATTCGCCGATGTTCGCCAGGTCTTCGGTCTTCGGTAGAGGAACTTCGCTGTATCACGTATCATCAGGATATGTCGGAGGCACTTTCTTTATTTTCAGGCGCTGATGCATCAGATAACAAGGTTGTCTGGGGTTCCTGCTGGGAGTAGACTGACAACTTGTGTCGTTTATCAATGATTTCACGCTCAGCTGCTCAGTAGTATTCAATATGTGGCGGGAAAATTTAAGAGCAATAGCGTTAAATCACAGCGAACAGCGATATGTTCTTAGAATTGGATTTTGTCAGGAGCATATCATGATTTTAGTTGTGTTTATTTGTGTGAAAACAGGAAACACGAATGCAATAATTTGTTCTTCTAAGAAAGACAAAAAGAGATTTTTGATATTCATTTGGAAAATACGAAGACGCTTGCTGAGTGTGGTAATCGAAGGCTAACGGTTTCGGAAACCTGGCCGGCTGAAATGCTTTCAGACGGTCAAGAAACAGCCCAATACAATATTTGATCTGGTATGTAAACTTGACTGGCTATTTATTGTCATTTTTAGTTTCCTCACTAAACTAGCGATGAAGTTCTATACAAATCCTTATATTTTGCCACCAACGTGGTCTCCTTTGAGCCTGGTTGCCCTGTGCAACAACCACGAGATTCTCGTCCATGGGACGGTTCTTGAAATTCCCGGTTCAGAAAATGAAGAGGTATCAAGGGTATCCTTAACTTTTCTTCACAATATAACAACACGTTCACAGTTCTGTCTGGAATTGGGTTACACTGTCGCGTCAGCCTTTTTATGGAACTGATACAAGTCCTGTTCGTTCTGTGGAAAGCTATTTAAAAGAATTTGTGGAATATGAATTTATAGACACATTTTCCCTCTTAATCAATTTTTTATTCACCTTAAGCCATCACACAAATTGATTACTTAAAATTGTTAAGCTCCCGCAAATTTTGCTCATCCACTTGCTCAGTCCCCGGCCGACAGTGCTGTTTTTTTGCAGCTACTGCGATGGAGGAACTTCCTCGATCATGATACGAGCAACAGACTGCCATCCGGTGTAAGCATCACCAGCACTTTTGTATCTGCGGCACTGTCCAACCACCAATCCAACACGTACGGTTCCTCTGCCGATCCCCTCACAATATGACTATGTTTGTGAACGTTGGTATCTTTTCTGCCGTGATTTTGATGGATGGCATCAAGGCCTTCGATGGTGATGGGTTGGGAACATTCCACACCATTGAAGGTGAAAAACCAACGCTTGCAGCAACTCAAGCACTTAGCGATCCTGAAGTCACCATCAAACTCGACCTTCAATGCTGTCCCGTCCACCTTTTTGACCAAGACGCAATCCTTCAAGAACAAAATAAAGGTAATGGAGTATTAGTAAAAAAATTGTTTCTTGATTCTGTCATAATGAGTCAAAACAAAACAAGGTTTCTTTCTCAGGAACCAAAATTTAACTAAGCCACGCGCTTTCGATTCCGTCGCGGAATCTTAATCAACAAGGAGTCGGCACTTACCATAAGCCTTTTAACACCATAAGACAACAACTGGTACACCCAAAGGACCCCACAGCCAAGGAAAAGAAATGCGAAGTGGTCTACAAAGTTCAATGCAAGGATTGCGAAGAGGATGACATCGGTGAGACGGCTAGACCGTTTGGGGTCAGACTCAAAGAGCACGACATTAGAAGAGCATCGACAGCTGCTGTGGGTGATCACCTCAGGGACACCTGACACGGGACACACTCTTGACGTCTCTTCCTCCTTAATCATTGCAAGGGAAAATGACAGTTTCAAGAGGCGAATTAGAGAGGCCATCGAATTCACTGTCAGACCCCAACAATGAATCGCGACAACGGATACGAGTTCCCGGCGATCTACGGGATCTTTTGTCACGTGGTTTTCACCATCCTAAATCACGTGACAAAACATCCAACTTCATAACTTGATAAAGATTCTGCGACGGAATCGAAAGCTTGTTGAATTTTTGATCCTGAGAAAGAAACCTTGTTTTAATTTGATTTTTAATGGAGTATTGTTTAAAAAATGTAGAATGATAAGATTGTTAAAAACAGCAACAACAACAAAAGAAAATACAAAAAGAGATCACCCTTTTTTAAAACTGCTAAGTACCTTTATCAACCCATAGTCTCTGCCATCATTCAAAGCATCCCACACACACTGCTTCCAGTTTTTTGACGGACAACTCCAGAAGGGCCCTGTTCGCCTTTGTCCCCCTGAGGGCCTTTGGGTCCTGTCTTCCCGCCAGGAGGTCCTACACCAGGAACTCCCGGCACCCCATTGACTGCGCAAGTTGGACTCACTGGATGCTGTGCCTTTGAGAGCAATCAAGGCGAACAGTTCCTTATTCATTTCATACGAAAACAAATTTATTTGCCTTCTATACCCATTCCCTCCCTTAATATTAGCCTGAGCAACTCCAACTGAAAACAACAATTTTAGACAATAATGACTTAACTGATATTGCATCCATACAATTTTAAATATCGTTTGAGACTGAAGCAGTAAAAAAACGCTTAATGCCTCCCAAGTTACCCATTTGTTACTTATCTGAGGGTCTCTGATCCGGGATTACATTATAGCCACTCGTTTACAACCTGGTTTACTTGGCAGACGCACAAGCTATGAGTTCTTCTGGATGCAGGATTAAGCTAATGATTACTTGTAGTACTATACACTCTTTGTAACAACAGCTACTTTTTAAGCTGAGGCTGAGATGGCACTGTAGCTTTTTATTTTTTGGACGAAGCAAACCTGAAAACATCTTTACGATGTTCTTAAGTGACACAAATCAATCGATCACTCAATCAATCAATCAATCAATCAATCAATCAATCAATCAATCAATATAAGCTTGATTTTTGAAAATTAATCAAAACTGGCCCAAAAGTGAAATACAGAAAGCCAGCTTTGCGGGGCCACGATCTTCTAGGGGGCTTGGTGTCAACAGTAGGTTCTAGGCTCAGCCAGGAAGCTGTAGTGGTGGAGTGTTTTGAGTATGCCCTTCAATCCCGGTGAGGAAGGGGGGGGGGGAGGGTGGAAATGGTCCCGTCATGGTCAAATGGGTGTCACAATTTTAACAAGTGTCATACCGTGGGCATATGCAAGTAACTGAAGGTGCAAATGCTGCGAACAGAACAGCAGTTCAGTCGTGAAAGTCGAAGCGAATGCAACGCTTGACGGGGGAGGGGGTGACTTTAAAGAATCGGGGGGGGGTTGCGTTCTTTACAGTTCTACTTTATATAAGGGGTGGTCTGCATTTCAATTTATTAATGGTTTTCCTGTTATATACGCTTCCAGTAATAAAGAGAAGCACAGTCAATCAAGACAGTCACGAGGCTTGAGCATATGGAAAGGAGACAGCTTGGGTGAGTGCCTTAGTGAATTGTTTCAAAGTGGTGTCGTCTTGCCTGCTATGAAAGTTTGTTTTGGGGATTGCGGTTTTCATAAATCCAGTTAGAAATACAAATAAATAAATAAATAAATAGTATAGTATAGTATAGTACAGTATAGTATAGTATATTATTTCAGAAATAACTAGAAATTCTCAATGAGATACCATAGAAGAAAATCGGTATTTTTGGCTCAGATCAATCTCTTACCTTGCATTTTACTGTTATTTAAACTTGTATTTGAGGTATGTTCTTGGCACAAGTTTTTAAAATTTCTGTCTAATACCAGCCTCCACGTTTATATAAGAAAAAGGGTCTTTGAGAAAAGAGTTTATACCTTAAAACTTACCGGCTGGTTGGCAGAAAATACCATCTGCGGGATTACAGTCGACGCAAAAAGCCAAATGATCGTGAACTGCCTCATTGTTTGCTGGACGACTTTGGATCTGTTTCTCTCGTATTTCTAGCGACACAAGAAAAAATACAAATGGAAATGTCTTACAAATAAATCTTCTACAAAAGCGTGGATGGTAGATTTGCATAGGAACGGCCAAAACGTCGGACAGAACGAAAAACGTTAACAGCATCATGCACTCCTGCCTAATATACAGCTACACACTGAACGGCTTTGCACCTTTGAAGCAGTGACTTCTCGCTTAAATTAAATTTCTTGTTTTCTTTTCATTTACTTTGAAAGTTTCGTAGACTCTCGGATTTCTTAACGTCCGCAACAGGTACAATTCGAAGATCTCGAGTAGTAATAAAAATGGAAAAGTCTACAACAAAAAATTGGATGGACGATTTTATATGATGCATGAGCCAAAACTTGGATAGAACCGTCATGCACTCGGACATTTCCCTTAATACAGGTAATATATAGATTTAGCCAAGCCTAAAAGCGGAGCCGCCAAGGAATAAATTGGTGTTCGTTTCTCAAAAATAGTCCTGAAACTTTTCGGTCTGAAATATATTTCGGGGCTTTTTTTGGCTCGTTCGCTTCCGAAAAGTGTTTCTCAAAAAGCCCGAAAGTGTTCCGAATTGTCCTCCAATACTTTGGGGATCTGTTCTGTAAAACCAAGCTCGAAAGGTCATTCTAGAGGCTGAGCACAGCTCGATTGTTTTTTTTTTTCGGGCATCAAACTGAACACATGTTTTACTCACGAGCCGTCTTGCTTGGTTTTTGCAATGTTTCCATATCCTGTAATTAACTGTCAAGGCTTGCCAAATCTCCTTGGATTATTGGCTGTTCCCTTGAATGAACTTCAAACGGCGCTCATTTACAACAACAAATTCGAGTCCGAGAGGCCTGGGAGCAAATGTCTGGTAATCAATGTTTCCTTTGTAACCAATATTCGACTCACTCCACTGTGGTTGCCTCGGTAGCTCAGTGGTTAGAGCACCTTTCATGAGATCGGGGTGTCGTGGGTTCGAATCCCGCTCGGGGCATTTGATTTTTTCCGACATTTGTTCTGTTAATATATAGACAGGCATATCAGAGTTTACCTCTCTGATGATGAACATTTGTTCGAAATATGCCGTATTACGTACATTTGTAATGGTCATCTGGGTCCGATGAGCATGCGTCTCGACGACTCCCAGAAGTAATTCCCAGTCCGAGAGGCCTGGGAGCAAATGTCTGGTAATCAATGTTTCGTTTGTAGCAAATATTCGACTCATTCCACTGTGGTTGGAGCACCTTTCATGAGATCAGGGTGTCGTGGGTTCGAATCCCGCTCGGGGCATTTGATTTTTTCCGACATTTGTTCTGTTAATATATGGATTGATATAGGCATATCAGAGTTTACCTCTCTGATGATGAACAAATTTAAATGGGTTATCTTCATCGCGGTCGGATGTTAACAAATAACATGAACTGCCACTACAAGTCTGGTCAAAAATTTATACAGGCATTTCACCGGCATTCTACTGGGATTGTCCGAAAGAAAGGATTTTGGGAGCTTCGAAGCACTTGTGATAAACTTATCGAAGAAATGTCGCGTAGGCTTTTATAGTAGTCGAGAAAAAATTCGAGCGCTTTGAAGAACACTCATTACTTACCTGATAAAATAGCTTTTAACTCAAAACTGCTTCGCTTATAGTTACTTAAGTAACCCTTATATTTCCTTCTCTAACTTGAGACCATCGAGATTGAAAAGAAACACCAAACACGCTTTAAATTATGCCGGCATTAAGTTTTGCGGATGCGAAGTAAGCCTATATAAAGTTACCCGCTTTGAGGAACGCACAAAACTGTTTTCGGAAGCTTTTGAGATAAAATAGCTTTAAACCGACAACTGCTTCGCTTAAAAGGTTATTACTATTGAAAACTTCTAGGACAAGAAAATCGACAATTGCACAAAGAGATGTACCCGACAGTCAAAACTGAAAGCAATTATTCGTCGTAATCTCACTGAAGTGATGCTTGTGTAGCTAGTTGTCTTACCACTGTGCTTAGACCTACTGTTATGAAAAAAACAAACACAAAATAATGGACAGAGAAATCATTTTCGAAAAACGTTTATTCGAAAACCGTAAGTTTATACTTAAATGCAATTCGCCTTACACTTCCTAAAACGTGGATCGGTCCACGCAAGTGAAATCGGCTGAGCATGGCAAAATATTTAAGACTACATCTGTCACAAATCTGAGCGCGTTTTCTAATAATTTTTTAAAGTCAAAAGTAAATGACACATTTCTAATGACATAAATTGAATTCCCATTTCAAAACGTAATTTCTTTGACCGTAATACTCAAAATCATGTACCTTAGACCCTTTAAAAACTTCACTTACTCGGTTATGTTTCAGAACAGGGCAAGCTCTCCGCCGTGAAGAAAACAAAGGGATGAAGTCCTTTGAAGGCAGCTTTTGTAACTTGAATTTTTCGCCTTCTACTAGTATTCTTTTGCACTTTTTCTTTACATTTATAGATATTAGATGTTTTTTTTTTGCCAAGTACTTCAGTACTCTCGTACAATCGTTTTGCTAAAGAAGCTTAAGCCTTTAAAGAAGCCTCTTTTTCAAAAGCGACGATGGTCATGCGATTTCCCGCCAAGAAAAACGCCGGTTGCCCAAAAGCACCACGTGATTTCCCGCCAAGAAAAGATGACATTCTCTACCCCCCGTTGGGTTGTCTTGGGACTCCCCTCCCCCTCCCGCAGAGTCTGTGCGGACGGACGGACGGACGTTCGTACGTACGTACGTACGTCACGTGACAATTACGTCACAGCCAAAATTTCTCGGATCGACAGGTTACCAAATTTGCTTAGCAATGGAGCTCCGCTGGCGGGCTTTGCCCGCAGGCTCCGCTATGAACTGAAACGCTCCACACCTTTGAATGAGTGACACTCAGTCTAAAATTCTTCAGTTGTCTTGTCTTTACGTCAAGATTTTGTGGACTCTCGGATTTCCCTACGTCCGCAACAGATAGAATTCGAAGAGCTCGAAGTAGTCTGAAACGTTGAAGCTGAAAAAGTTTCAACTGATGTTTACGTGGCAAAATGCTTTACCAAAGAAGCCTATTTTAAGAGTGTCTTCAGTGCTTCTCGCAAAAACCAGTTACGTAAACTCACGTCGACTGGCTTATAACATTAAACAAATCCTGTCTCTTGATAAACAAACTTTTTAGTTCTGTTATCATATTCTTTGTGAGAAAGTTAATTTTCAACTCACATTTTTGTTATTTTACGGTCAGTGGTCCAAACTCTTTACTCTGCGTGTATACGTTTCGAAACAATGATATAAAATTGCGTGTCTTCATAGGTTGGTCTAGGGAATTAAATTCCACATTAAAACTAGAATAATTTATTCTGAAAAGATTTCGTCTGGAACGGTTTTTGACAGTAAGCATATTTCAAAAATTATACCTATATGACAGTTTAGCCAGTATGAAAAGCTTGTAGCAATTTGTTATCAAGACGGGAAATCTTTTTCCCTTTCTCTGTAGTGAAGCCCGTATCAGCAATTTCACCTTCTTACGAGAAGTACGGACTAGTAAGAAATAATAAAAAATTAAATCAGCGTCAAACGGCTATAGACGAAATTACCATAGCCTAAGAAAACAGCCGACATTTCGCGAGGTCGCCACTTGAACGCTCGCAAAACGACGTCTGAGAAACGAGCACAGAAATTTCATACTGATGACGCGTCACTACCCAGATCTTGGTAGTGCTTCTGATTGGTTGAAACGAAGTTCCCGCGCGTTTCAACCAATCAGAAGCACTACCAAGATCTGGGTAGTGACGCGTCATCAGTATAGAATTTCTGCGCTCGTTACTCAGACGTCGTTTCGCGAGGGCACAAGTGGCAACCTCGCGAGACGTCGGCTGTTTTCTCAGGCTAAAATGACCATGTTTAAATTTGTTTATATTAAAAGCAAAGGAAAAGGTACGAACCGTTTATTTCTGTCGATACTTCTATTCAGAGTGACTTCTATTCAAATTTCACTCAAGGATGTGGGCATTAGAACAGGAAACTCTCAGAACTGAGCTACTATGGTGGGTGAACCTTCTTTATTATGATACGGGTGGTATAGACGTATCCCCCCTACGCATCAGAACCGCTCTTGTATCCATGAACGCAGCCTCCAACCACCAATCCAACGCGTGCAGTTTCTTCGCTGAGCCCCTCACAATATCTCCAAATCTGACTTTACATGTAAATTTGGTGTCTGTTCCGCGGCAGCCCGTCTATGAATACCGTCAAATACCGAACAACTGGTTCACTTTTATACAAAGAACTAAGGTCCGGGGTTAAGCTCTCGATTTCTGACACAAGAGTGAGGGAAATTTGCGTTGCTTTAAGATACGTTTATACTTACTAATGGCATTACTCAATTTCATCGTATTATGTACTCGGTGAAATTTTATTGAAAAACAAATGCAATGAAGTAACGAAAAAGGAGTCAAAATAAAACACAGGAAACGTTCTTTGTGAGCTTTTGTGGGCTCATTTGTTCTTAGGCTTTTCTTTAGTGCATTGTTTGTATGATTAACAAAGCTAGCCTCTTTTATCTCATGGTCACGATAGCAACTATGAGATATTGTAGTGTAGTTGAGCGCATTGCTAGGCTCATTCCTGTGCTCATTTTCTCGAGCTGTCGTGTAAATTCGCCGATGTTCGCCAGATCGTCGGTATTGCCAAGAGAGCAACTTCGCTGTATCATGTATCACCGGGCCATGTTGGAGACACTTTCGTTATT
>CAXIQD010000257.1:72200-105200 GCA_964030785.1 Siderastrea siderea | reverse complement strand
TTTAGGCGCTGATGTATCAGATAACAAGGCTGTCTGGGGTTCCTGCTGGAAGTAGACCGACAACTTGTGTCGTTTATCAATGATTTAGATAAAGCTGGAAAAGTCCGGAAATACAATGAAAACAGCTCTTCCAATGTTAAGCGAGTTAAAAATGCAAGCTGTTTTCACGAGAAAAAACAAGGGGTTATCTCGCCTGCCTTTATGATCGAAAATTCACGCCAAGTTATACTACCTTGCGAGATGGTATAAATCGTCCCGATAAAAGCCGCAACCAATCACTCCACTCATGTCCAATACTCTCTAACTGACACGATCCGGAAAAGCCACTATACAACCCGTACGGATCGACAAGTAGAGACCACCAGCTAAATAGAGCTGTCGATCCGAAAATTGCATCTCATTAACGACCATCATGGTGATAGGAGGTTTGTCGATTCGTTCGACCCGTACGATTGGATAATTTTAAGCACGATCCGTAATAATAGACTTGTCGATCCGAAAATTGCATTCATTAACAACCGGGAAGCGTGTTGCGCAATATAGTAGGCAAACATGAGTATTCCTCGTTCTCTCTAACTGACACGATCCGAAAAAGCCATAGTACAACCCGTACGGATCGACAAAGAAAGACGACCCATTAAATGGCGCTGTCGATCCGAAAATTGCATCTCATTAACAACCTCATGTTCACAGGAGGGTTGTCGATTTGTTCGATCCGAACGATTGGATAATTGTATTTATTTTTTTCTGAAGCATTTTTCCGGTCCGGAATCCGGAATCCTTGAATTTGATTGCTGTTGACGCGCGTTCCGCCGGTCCAGTTTTTTCCTATCCGGACCGGTTTTGTTATGGTAACCGCGCGAATTAACCGCGCGAAAACCATTGAATGAAAATTGAAAAACAACATACCTCGGTTGAACTCGAGAATTTTTTTATTTACGGCTCAAAGATGCGACTTTTTTGGCAAGTCACAATTCTTGTGTGTGTTGTAAATGGAAAGTTCAACAAGGAGGGAAATAAAAGACCTTGAAATACCTTCAAAAGGCAAGTACTTGTTTTAATTTTGTGTAGCTTAGCATGGCGGTTGATGAGTTTGTTGTTGAATTCACTTCACACAGCAGTTTTAGTTTTTAAATTGCGATCGCCACAATGCCTTTTGACTCCGATATTTACTTTAATGACTTCGTTTTTCAGTTTTTTATCTTAAATTAACGAGGTTCGGTATATTTTCATTTAAGAAATTGTGCAGGCTTAAACTGGAATTTTGCTTTTTCATGTCGTAAATGAAGATAAGCTTAAAAGCCAGTGCACCGTTCGCTTTGGTTAAAACTGAGATCAAACCGAACGATTTCGCTAAATAATTACATTGTTTATATCCAAAGAACCAGCACATACGTTTACAGGTACGAAGCAAAACATAAAAAAGAAAGTAATTAGGCTAAACAGAAATGTTTTTCGAAGTATTATTCTCTTTCATTTTTTACGCAAGGGCAATTAAACCTGTCCTAACGATTGAGTCCTTTGTTTTTGTTTTTAGTAAGCTTAAGCTTAATTATAAGTATTTAATTGGGTTGTTTATCCCTATGCCGGGCAGGATTTTCCATGTGCGTGTCTGTTCTTGAAAAACAACCTTTTCCGTGTTGATACGATAGTTTCTAGTCGAAAGTATTACACTTAAGTTTTGAAAAAATTTGAAGTGTTTATGATTACATTCGCTCCACGGTTTCCTGCCATCTGACTCAGTGAAACTTACGCGCGTTCTGACAACCTTTCGAGATTGATCTGCAAACTCGCAAATGTTGGGAAAAAAATAAATATGTTATTTACCGGCCTAGGTCGGTCCGTATAGGGAAAAACTGTGCCAAAACATGAGGGGCGCTCGAAACAAACAAAACACTGAAACCATGCAAATATGACTATACCTCGTTCTTTAAGCGTGTGATCCCAAAACATTCGCTTTTGGCGAGGTGAAAATTCGCTACACACAGTATTTACGACAAACAAACAAGTAATGGACGACTTGTGGCCAAAACGACAGAGCCAATACAGGTATGAGTATGCCCAAAACATAAGTGGCGCTCGAAACAAACAAAACGCCGAAACCATGCAAATATGACTATGCCTCGCTTTTTAAGCGTGTGGCTCCTTTTGGCGAGGTGCAAATTCGTTACATCCAGTGTTTACGACAAGCAAATTAAGTAGCAGACGACGTTTGGCGCAAAGGAGTGCCGAAACAACCAAAGCATGACATTGCCTTGTTCATAACTGGTGACAACTCTTAGTTCTAAGCGTGCTACCTGGCGGATTTTCCAAACGTTCGCTATCTTGTACGCTTAATGACTGAAACTTGAATGCATTCGGCGGCGTAGACGCAATTGTAATTTCGATTTGCTGAAATTTTCATTATAATTTTCAATTACTTGTTATTCTTGACTATGTTCGCTCTTTTAGTCTAAATCTGATGAAATTGCAATCAATCAGTTGATGGTCATTTAAATGTCCCATGGCTACAGAAATTTTCGTAACTTCGTGTCTTCTGGCCACGACTTTAGTGGGAAAAAGGCGTCATCATCGATAATATTCATTAATTCCCTCCGTCTTTCTACCACTTCTCTCATGCTGAGATATCGGATCTCTTCGCGATATAACTGGACTGACGCCATCTTGCTGCAGATACAATAATGTTGATTTGATCTCTACTGCTTTTATACCTACCTTTCATTCGGCTCCATTTTTAATGTATTCATGTGATGCGTTTCAGTAAATTATCACACCTCATTGTTACAACCTTAATAGTAGGTTAACTAATTGCAAACAAACAGTTAAACGTCTTTGTAATTTTATGAATTTAATACTCCATGTGTCCATGTGTGAGGTGTGCGGTCTCAACGAATTAAGCGCACCGAAACGACCATTACGGTGTGGGTTTGTTGGAAAACCGCACATACATTCGGAATATTCTTGCTTCTATAAGAAGCGGTTGAAATCACATAACGTGTGCGACGAACCAGGAAAACAATACTTATTCTGCTTTTATTTTACCGAACTGCGAAATTCAGAAGATTTTTACACTTGTCTCGCAAGTGTTCGTAGAAAAAGAAATTCTTGCACATCGCAATCATGTAAGGAAAACCGCCGCGCTTTGAAGGAAATCAACCAAAACATCCAGTTTCTAAGCACTTATTCTGTAAATGTCAACAAGGAAACAAACAAATGTTCTTTTCGGCTTCAATTTAAAATAGTCTTGTGTATGCGTTTCAGAAAATTGTCACACCTCACTGTTACAAACCTTAATAATGGTCTAAGAAACAAATGGTCCTTTCTGCTTCATTTAAAAACTCATGTGTGTCCTTTTCACAAAATTATCACACCTCATTGTTAGAAACCTCAATAATGGTCCAACAGTAGTAAACTATAAGATGGACTGAAAGCAACGACCCCCCGAAAGTAGCGACCCTCGGAAAGCAGCGATAAAATTTCACAGGTGTTGGAAAATCCCGAATTTAACGACCCTCGAAAGTAGCGACCTCAAAAGTAATTTCCCGTAAGGGAAATGGTAGATATAACCAGCGGTGCTTACCATTTCACAGAAAAATCCGGTTGGGGTGCCCAATGAATAATGGTAAGGGTTTACCCAACTTACCGGAACGAACAGCTCTTGCCATTTCCGGTTCCGTTTTCAGCAATGGCGGCAGACGCGGGCTTGCTAATAGCCTTTGAATTTTATGACGATTTTGAGACAGAAAATGACGTTTTTGACGATGACGAAGACATTGTAGTGTTTTCCTGCTTAAGTTCCTTTATGAGGAGGAACTTAAATCGCATTGAAGGCTTTTTCGAGGGAACAATTCCACGATACTTGCCAAGTGAATTTCAAAGTCACTTTCGGATGACGAAGAGCACAATGGAGATCGTTTGCCGAGAAATAGTAAACACAGGGCGAATTCCACTTAGAATTGTAAGGGGACGGCAGCCAATACCTCCCGAGAAGCAAGTGCTTTTGTTTTTGTGATGCGTGGCCAATCAAGACTGCATAAGGCTTGTTGCTGATCGTTTTGATGTTACGATGAGCAGTGTTGATAGAGTGCTTCGCAGAGCAGCTACGGCGCTGCTGGACCTCTGTCCCACTTACATCAAATGGCCAAACGGTAAATTACTCAGTATAAGTGTCTAATATTTGAATCTTTTTGGAGTTACCTTTGTTAATTTAGGTCACTTTTCTCCGCAGAGCGGAGAATGGATACAATACAGGCCGTGTTCGAGGAAGGGGGATTCCCAGGGGATGTAGGCGTAATTGATGGTACGCACATTAGTATTCGTGCGCCAACAGAAGAGCCTGATACAAGTCCAGGTAAAAGACAGTCTTACTGCACGTGAAATAGTGCAACTTATCCAGAGCACACCTGCAATACATGGCATTACACTGTACCTATATATTCTAAATACTTAACTTTAACTTTAATGGTCTTATATTGCGCAAACATCAATGTGGCATTTTCGAATGCGCATTACAACACATTTGAAAGAAAAATAAAAAATTAAAAAACTGGGTAAAATTACATATCAACATATCGTGTAAAAATCAGGTAAGTATATGTATAATAATTAATAATAATAATAATAATAATTACTATTATTATTATTAAAATTTAATATTATTTCTATATTATTATTATTATTATTATTATTACCGGTATATTTAGAATATACAGGTACAGTGTAATGCCATGTAAAGCTATGGAAATACCTGAATAAATTGTTGGCGTTGTTTAATTTTGAGCTTAGTTGGGAGGATTGAACTTTTATTTTTAAATGAGTGCAGTCAAAAGTATTTAGAGGAAAAAACTAAGAACATTATCATTTTTCATGCCCTCCTCTGACACTACAATTTATGAGATTGTTTGTTTTCCTCTGTTTGTTAAGCCTCACCCTGATAAACTGATAACCTTGTTGCACACCCAGTGGAGTTGACCATTTAATGAATGTTCTGTTTTTGTAGCATACGGCCAGTCATTAACAAAGAAACCATTTACTTCTAGGTCATTTGTGATGACAATATGGTTTTAACTGACGTGCTGACTGGATGGCCAGGGTCAGTACATGACTCTAGTTTTGCGAAATTCAGGCATTTACAACCAAGCTGCAAACAAGTTTCCAGCCAATACACATTTGCTTGGTGATGGAGGGTATCCATTGTTGACGTAAGTTTAAATAGCCCACTTTTGACTAAGGACTATCTACTGATTCTTAAAATTAATGATTGTCTACTTGCCTGCCTTGCTTCATTCCAAGAAATTAATGACTTTCCCCATGATTCATTAGCATTACATTCTCTCTGCCTGTTGCAAAGGCCAATTACTTCCTCCATTTTATGATCTCTCGATGAAGACAATGATCTGTAACTGAGATTGACTCTCCCAACACTTTTGCCCTCCTTAACTGATATAAAGTGTGCAGATAATACTGCATTTTAAAGATATTTTATGCTTATGTATTCCAGTAAATTCAGGAACAACTTAAGAGGCTCTGACTGTAAATATCGAGAATCGGCGGACAAGCTCAAAAAATCGAAAACCTGATAACTTGCCAGAAGAACACTTTTGGGGAGCTATCTTCGAAAATATTACTTAAACCTTCTGGAATTCTATTGTTTTCGGGAAATTCGGAAAAACGGTTTTGCTTAATTTATTACGCAATAATCAGGCTTAAAATTAAACAAATTGAAAGCGCCTGCTTTTAAACAATTTGCAACGCCAGAAAACAATTTTAATTTTAAATGATAGCAATACTCTTCTACTTTCTGACAATAGGAATTGCATGGAGTTTTGCTTTATTTCTGTTGTTTGGTGGTTCTTTGAAACAAAGCCATTTTGCGCACTTCGGAAAAAGGCAAAAATTGGCAAACTTTAGAGGCTTAAAATGGGTCTTGGTATGTCTAATATCGAATTGAAATAAACACTGTGATAAAGTTTGGCCCTCCTTCTATTATAATATGAAATAAAAATTCTGGGCAATTCAGGCTCGCGCTGACAAAAAAACAAAATCGCGAACCAGTGTTGCCAAAAATTGAACAATGAAATGAATGAAATGAAAAGTAGTAGTTTGTGTGAGCTCAATTTAGAGGATTTTATCTACTGATGACACACAGAGAATGAACTAAAACATTCCTTCAATCTATTCTTGCATTGTTTTGGGCTTATACTATTTCTACGTAAAACTGAAGAGAAGGAGAAAAAGTTTTAAAAGTTCAACGCAGCTGTTGCGTGACCTGAGTCACGTGAATATTTTTTGTCACCTACCTATGGCAGTTTTTAAATGCGGTCTCTTACATTGGCCGCTGTTTTATGCATGGCCAGTTCTCCAGCGAATACCGTACGGATCCCTGTGTTTGGGGCATACTGTCATGTGCAGCTGATATTCCACTGGGACGAAAATTGCGACAGGCAAGTCTAGAATTAGTTTCGTTTACATAAGACACCTTTCTCTTCGAGAGAAGAAAACTGCAAAATATAGTATGTTGCTGTGTACGTGACGCGATCGCTCTTTTCAAACGGCTACTAAGATTTTGGACGACTTTTTGAAATGACACTATTTTGGCCAGGAGCAAAAGTGCATCATTATTATTATGATTTATACGCATTTGCCCGGCGCATTTGTCAAAAATTGTGCTGTTCCTATCGATATTATTACACTTGTATAATATGTTTAAAAAAACGAAAACCACGGACGTTCTGGCAGCGGGATCGGTATTTACGAGTTCTAAATGCTGCTGTACATCTAAGAGATATTAATACACAGCTTGTTTGGTTTTACTTTGCAAGATCGCTGAGAACTCTTTCACGGTTTTAGAGGATACGATTTTCATTGAAGAATATTTTCACGTTTACATGAACGTGCAGTGATCGCTTGCGTGACTCCATTATTTTGAGTGATACTTTTGTGTTCCTTGATTTACACAGCCAAACTGAGCTCTCAATTTATACGCGTACGTCAACTTTAATGATTTGTAAAAGGAACCGTTTGGATTTTCGAGAACATTAGTTTTTTCCCCCAAAAAAACTGCAAATAACAAAGAAAGGCCATTGGTACTGCAGAGTATAGACATCTGACAAAAAATACAAAAAATGATCACCCACTGCACTCTAGTTTCACCAACAATTTTCCAAATTTGTTCCTAGTTCTTCAGAAAGACAAATGAAGATATCAGTGAATGCATCATCTAGTAGAAAGACCATCCGAAAATAGTTACAGTAAACGATTTGTCATATTTCAAGTCGTCCTTCCATTACAGTTTTTTTCTATTATCCAAATTATGCACATTTTGGCAACACTGGTTCGCGTTTTTGTCAGCGCGAGCCTGAATTGCCCAGAATTTTTATTTCATATTATAATAGAAGTAGGGCCAAACTTTATCACAGTGTTTATTTCAATTCGATATTAAACATACCAAGACCCATTTTAAGCCTCTAAAGTTTACCAACTTTTGCCTTTTTCCGAAGTGCGCAAAATGGCTTTGTTTCAAAGAACCACCAAACAACAGAAATAAAGCAAAACTCCATGCAATTCCTATTGTCAGAAAGTAGAAGAGTATTGCTATCATTTAAAATTAAAATTGTTTTCTGGCGTTGCAAATTGTTTAAAAGCAAGCGCTTTCAATTTGTTTAATTTTAAGCCTGATTATTGCGTAATAAATTAAGCAAAACCGTTTTTCCGAATTTCCCGAAAACAATAGAATTCCAGAAGGTTTAAGTAATATTTTCGAAGATAGCTCCCCA
This sequence comes from Siderastrea siderea, assembly GCA_964030785.1. NCBI lineage: Eukaryota > Metazoa > Cnidaria > Anthozoa > Scleractinia > Rhizangiidae > Siderastrea > Siderastrea siderea. The sequence goes on along the minus strand of CAXIQD010000257.1, from coordinate 97,425 downwards.
AAGGTGTTCTTCTGGCAAGTTATCAGGATTTTCGATTTTTTGAGCTTGTCCGCCGATTCTCGATATTTACAGTCAGAGCCTCTTAAGAAGGAAGTCTGGAAAATAGCACCCTTGCCTTATTTTTTTTTAAAAGATCGCCATCTCAGTGTAATATGAAAATGGGGACTGGTATGCAGGTAGTGCATGCTATTAAATTAGGAAACATCTTTCTTATCAAATACACCAGTATAAAAAGTCTGGGGCTGTTTGCTGTATGATACATTCATATTATTTACATGTACTGTCTTAATTTAGTTGGCTGATGGTTCCTTACAGAGACAATGGCCACCTTACAGCACGTGAGACCTATTTCAATACTGTCCTTAGCTCTCAAAGGCAGATAGTAGAGCGAACTATCAGAGTACTCAAGGGAAGGTGGAGAAAACTGCAACATATGGATCGCATCAATTTGGAGCTGATAGTCCAGCTTATCACTTCTGCATGCGTGCTTCATAACATATGCCTTCTGCTTGATGACTTCGATCCAGGCTATATGCAGGATGATTATGATGATGATGATGATGATCCTGAAGACCATGGTAGTGGCCATTTCTCAATTATCATTGTTCCTTTTGGATAAAAGGCTAAAACCGAGCGTCAATTTAACTGTCTTGTTTTATTGTCGACATATTTAGAGTAAACACTGTTAGCCAAACTGAACTTCCGTCGTTCGTGTTGATTCGCAAAAAAACCGCCTGTAGCAAGAACGTTTTTCGGTGAAATGTTCCTTTAAAGGAGGAACAATCTTAGAGAGGTCTTCTTTGTTCCTCTTCAAAATCAAGGAGAACTAAAAAGTCTCTTTGATGTAAGGTACTTCTAATGGTAAACGCACATCCTCCGTATCCATCAAATCCAGGAAATCCGATCAATAAATGTAAAATTGATTGATGTCTTACAGATGGAAACGAGACAAAAAATAAACAAGTGAAGAAACTAAGAAAGAATGCGAAATGAATGAATGAATGAATGAATGAACATTTCCGTAAAATCTAAAAGATCCAAGGAATCCAACCTATTTGTTGAAAAAGTATAGAGTATTAACTTCCAGTACTAAGTATATGTCCTTTAATCTTTGTCAATAATATTTATTATTGACTGGATAGTATGGATTTATTAGATTTCATGGACATATTTAAGGGTAAAAGAAGTTAAGCGTGAACTCTTTTTATTTTTGGGTGGATAGTATGGATTTATTGGATATCGTGGACATACATCCAGTGTCTCTTTTTTAAATGTAGGTTGGATAGTTTGGATTTCTTAGATATGTTGGAAAATGAAAGACAAAAATAATAAAAAATTAACATAAATAAATTAAACTATTAAACGATACTATATTATTATTTTATTTTATTTTTATTTTATTTTATTTTCCTTTCTTTTTTATTTACTTTTTATTATTATTATTATTATTATTATTGTTATTGTTATTATTATTATTTTTTTAATTATCCATGTATTCCACAAAATCCAATAAATCCACCCTTATTTTAAAAAGAAATAAAGCGGGAGATAAGATCAATTCATTCTTTATTTAGGTAATAATTCTTTTTCCAGTAAATCCTTTAAATCCAACATATCCGCCCCTATTTAAAAAAGAAATGGAGGGAAAGCTAATGGTTCTTTATTCATTTATTCATTTTTCTAGACAATAGCTCGATATCCAAGGAGTCCATCAAATCCAAAAAATCCACTCTTACTAAATAATGTTTTACTTAGACATCACTTGCAGATTCCCAAAATCATTTTTTTTTATTTAGGGTGGGCAACTTGGATTCCTTGGATATGTCGGATAATGAACTATTGTTTAATCTTTTTTCCTTTCTAGAGATGGATAGCAGCTATGCCAGGCGGATAATGTGGATTCTTTGGAAGTATCAGTGCCGCTTTTGTATTTAATTAAGGGCTTCACGGGATTCTTTTAATTCTGTGGTTATGTAATATCATTGTAAAAAATGCATAACAATCACTTCCTTTTGAAAGGCTGGTGGAGATGTTAACAAAGTTCCTTTCATACGTACAAGACATTGAATTTTAGTGCCCTCGAATGACAACAACTAGCAGCCTCGATAGTCTTCAACGCATTATACTTCATGGTGGATAATGCGGATTCTGTGGAAATATCACTGCTGCGTTTGTTTTTAACCTACAGTTTCACAGTTTTTCGCAATCTGCAGTTATGCAATATCATGCTAAAAAACAGTATAACAACCGCCCTTGTTTTTTAACAAAGCTCTTTTCATATCAAGTATAATATACTGGAAAACGAAAACTTCACACTAGAATGCCAAACTCTATTCGATAAAGCCCTAAGTGTAAGGTTTTAAGACAAACAAATGAACAAAACGACATCATGTTTTCACATTGATGCATGCATAATATTGACCATCACAACGTTCTGCTATATAAAGATCATTTGATGCAGGCCATTTCATATCATTGCAAGATGCACCGAGCTACAAATCCGCGTAGGCAACTTAACAGCGAGGGAGTTAAAGCAGCCGCCTTATGTTATTTGAGTCCAATAATCCATGGCAAATGCAGCATAATCAGTGCTAGATGTATCGCTAGCGTGAAACAACAAGGACTGGAAAAAGCCTGGAAAGATGTTTGTCGCATGCGAGATAACTGCGACAAGGCAGTGTCCGGTAAGAAATGCTTTAGTTTGTTGTTTCCCTATTGAAAAACTTATTACTGCATAGAGAGATATATGTCCCTCTTTCAAAGCTGTAAGCACATTGAGTTTCTACATGCGCCCATAAAAAAACTTTACTATGTTATAAAGCTAAACTTTGGCCTTGTATTTTTGTGCCTTTTCAGGAATAAAGAATGTATCATTCTTTTTTAGTGCCGTGGCAACTCAAGAAAAAAGAAAGGCCAAAAGCAAGGCAAAAGCCAAAGGCAAAGAAGAAGATGAAGATAGTGACGAAAGCAATGACGAAACAGTTACTTCCAGTCAGGTGGCTAGTACGACCAGCCAAGAATGGATTGCTGAACATCGCTCTATAGTGGACAAAAGGTTGTGCCCAGCAGTAGTCTATTGGATTGCGCTGACCACACCCTACGGGGCTCCGGCCAATTCCCTCACAGTTCATCGAGCACTCCACGAATGTGGAGTAGAAACGCTTGCACATCAGGTACGTAAAATTCTGTCTTAATCGTACTTTGTCGCATTCTGTCTAAGTCCTATTTTTTAATCGGTTTGTCTCACCTAATGGAGTTTTCTTATTTTTGATCTTCTAGGTCAACTTTAAAGAAAGCAAGGATTCCATGGCGATGAAGGAGCTGTACAAAACGTTAAAAGATCACAAGAACGGCTTTATGCAGGATTTGGTTCAGTCGTCGTACCAGACCATCTATCAAGACGAAGTCCAGCGTTTCATGAACGAGACAGATGAAATTGATCTCGAAGAGTGTGGTGGGGAGTCTGTTGTGAGAGTAATTGTAGTAAACCAGTCCTTCCAACCTTCACTGTCGTCAGCGATTTCAAAAATGGAAGACGCCAAGTTACAAATTGACCGATTTGGCTTCAACGAAACCAGTGTAGAAATAACGGGAGACAAGAAAGACCAACCTGAGAGATTATCGGACAAACTTACGGTACTGATCAATGATATAGGAACCGCCATGAAGAAGTTGGATTACGCACTACATAGAGGACAAATTTACAGGAAAGAGCCAGCTTCCCGATATACCTATTTGTACAAGTGTGTGCCAAGGGCATTTGTGAATAGCCTAGCAGCAAATGAGTTTTTCAAAGGCCGCCTTCTTAAAGACATGAAGCGTGTGACTGACATCCTGTCCGATCCTTATTGCGAAGTTATTCGCCCTATCACGATTGATTACGATCTAATCGAGGTGAACGACGGAAAATGCTGGTCAGTTAGACAACGGCGTTTCATCGATCAAGCTATCGAGGATGACGACAAAGGACTTGTAACGCCCAGAGCATTCTGTCGCTATGACTGTTCTACGCCGCCGCAGCCAGAGTACTTCAAGGAAATCCTCGAGAACAGCCTCACAGAAAATGAAGTAGCCACATTTTGTGAAGATTTTCTGAAGCTCCTCCACTACAACAGAAAACAACACAAAGACAAGGTGCCCTGCCTCGTTGGCCAAACCAACAGTGGGAAGACTAGTCTTTTTATGCCTATTTTGGGCATAATACACCACTCCAATGTCGCCACAATAACCAAACAACGGGTTTTTAACAAGGCAATGATATCAAACAACAAGGAGGTCATTTTCATAGGTGAGGCGACAGAATCAACCATGGATATTGACGACTGGAAAGTTCGGTTATGCAGCCTATGATGTAAAATACCAGACAGCCAAGTCCTTTATAAATCGCTGCCCAATGATAATAACCGCAAAAAGAAAGCTACGATTCAAGCCAGAGGATCAGCCGGCGATGGAACGAAGACTTCGCACCTATTCATTCAAGAGTCTTCAAATTCCTAAGAAGAGAGCCGCAGCTTGGCTACGTAATCATCCAATGGATTGCAACGTATGGGCAGCAGAAAGAGCACGCAGTGACGAAGATGAAACGAACAGCAGTGGCGACGAAGGCGGAGAAGATTGCCAGGTGGTTGGCGAAGGCCTATTACCTGAATGCGAGAAAAAGGCTTTTAAAAAAGAACATTGTCTGTAGTGGAAGACGAGGTAGCAGAACTAGCCCAAACCGAATCTAATCTTCACGAAGACGAGAGTAGTTCCGACGAAGATGAAAACGAACAAGACGAAGAACAAACTGTCGGTGCCTTGGAAAGAGCCCTGCAGAAGTGCGTGCCCGGTTCATTGCGCCACAGACAAATAGCTCACCTTCTTCACACGCGAAAGCAGCCCGAGAAAGAAATTTCGATTTGTCTTGATCCATTTTTGTTACAATTTGAGTGTACGAATCAAATTAGTTGCTGTAAAGTAGCGCGAATAAAGCTCGATTAGTGATTGTAGTAGTTGAATCGTAGAGCGATTTGATATGTACAGCGCTGCCTAGTTTAAGATAGTTTGCGGTGATATGAACGCTTGGCGTAGACTAACAAAGAAGTCAAAGGAATAAATGGAAAATGTGTTGAGTTATTTCGTATACTTCACGTCAGGAATAAATGTGTGCACCAGTTAATGGTTTTCTTTGTCCTGTCTTTATATTTCAAAACATGCAGAATAAATGATCTTGTCCTATTGGCCCCTCGACTCGAAAGTTATATGGAGTTATTTCCATAGTTTTTGTTCTTCTTCCACTGCGTTAATCATCCACTACCTTCGTTATTAACTCCTTAATTAGTTACAAGTTGTCTTGCAACAGTTATCCTACTTAAACTTTCGCAAGGCGCGGTTCAAGAGAGACTTTGCCGTTCTGCCCTTTTGGAACTTGTATCTGGGATCCCTCAAAATGGCTGACTAATGGCCATAGCCCCATGGCAATTTATGCCCGCGCGCAAATACTTGTCTTCGTCTGCAGTAAATAAAAGGATTTTTCTTTTCGGTCCGTGATTAGAATTGCTTTCGACGGGCTGTTGTGGTACTTCGGTATCTTCGCACAAACTTTCGTTCGCTCGTTCTTGATCGGAAGAGGAGTTCGGGCTTTGGGAGAGCCGGAAACAAACTTCTTCCAGTTGTGCCCCCATGTCGCCTTGAAGTTTTTTGAGACACTCGTGGGCCCTTGTGGCAACCTCGCGAGACCTCTGTTTTTGGTAGTGTACCTTAGCCACCACGGAGCTGTGCTTTTGATCCTCGGAGATCGCGTCCTGCTCCTTGTCGTTCAACTTGTCATGGCTCGCAGTCTCGACAATTTGCCGATAGCGGGTCGGATGAATGTACTTGCCCGTAGCGTCGAACACCATCTTGCTCATGAGTTGACCAATCCTACTGTGTTGATCCCCGTTTCTGTTCACAAGAACGTATTCGCAGTTTGGTTTCAAACGGGGACGAATATGGAAAATGTAGCCATCCAAAACTTGCATGCTGATTTTTGTCAAAGTAGTGAATCGAAACCATAGTTGGCCGTAGTTTTGAACTTCTTTTGATCTCTGAAACCGCCGTTGTTCTTGGCTGCTTCGACCATGTCAACGGTCAAATATTGATAGGTCATTGGCCGGGAACCCTTCACCTTTATGAATAAAAACACTGCCAAAAACTTGGTCGTAAACGACAACTCTGAAGGAGGCACCTCGCCTGGCTTTTCTTTGCAGATCTTGGGCACGCTTTCAAAACGCGGCAGGGTTTTCGAAACCACCTGTAATAGTTCGTCTAAAGTAGCCCAATGCCCCTTTGACTCTAAAGTGTCAATGTCTAGGTCGTTAGTCCATTGTAGCCTCATCATTTTAGAAACCGTCTTGCGAGCCCTTTTCAAAGAGACTTCAGTGGAATTCAGGTTGCTTAATATTGCATCTGGTGCACCTTGTGTTTCACGAAAATCAATCAAGTCAGCAATAGAGTCCAAGTAGGCTAGGCGACCGGCATGTCCCAAACCCCAATCGGTTTGCATTGCATCGACGAATCGAAATAGAAAGTTTGGTGAACTCAAACTGAAATCAACCATGTTCCAATTTAACTCTTCCTCGTCATCTTCACAGCAGAACTTTAGATATTTGAAGCTCTTACGAACGACCTGCTGAGCCTGCCTGATACTTTTACATCCACCACCACTTCCAATTAGCCAGCTTTGAAACAGCTTTCCAGTAGTACTTGAAATGTCAAAGGATGGTAGCAATTTAGTAGAATGAATAGATGTCCCACCTTTTTGTTCGCTGTTGTCTGTATTGACTGGGTTTAGACAGTCATCAGGCTTTGAATCAAAGTAATAAAACCAAGCGTGCTTGTTCTTAACGTGTTTTCTGCAACCCCTTTGAGCTGAAAATGTATCATGATCACACGTTTGCACAGGGCAGTGGAAAAATCCATCACTTTCGTCCTCTTCCAAGTGAAGTCGTTTTGGCTTTGGGGATGCACCGGCTATCTTTGACCAGTCAATTTCCTTGATGCGTTAACTCATTTGTAGCACAAAAACAAGACTATCAACTGATGCTTGACACACGTCCTCTTTTTATCTGAAACACGCTTAAATAGTAGTGATGTTGATGCTGAAACATGTTTAGACATGCCTGTTACTCTCGGGAATGTCGAAAACAATAGCCATAGGGATGAATCACAACTTGCCCACGATTGCCTGGCCTTGCCCTTTGACATAAGAACAAGGCATTCCTATTCAATGGATTAGGAACGATTTAAATACAAGTGTTCCTTAAACAAGGAACGCAGTTTCCTCATTCATGTCCGACTCTTACAATGCTTAATTAGGAACAACTTGCTCTGGTTATTTAAGGGGACCGAAATGTTTTTCGTATCGTTAATCAGGAACAAAATGGACCCTTCTTCACCTTTTTTTATAAAAGGAACAAAGGGTTCCCAAATTTTGCACAGAGGGAACTGCAAACAGAACACTTTGTTCCTTTATGCACAACGGAGTGGTTCCTTTATTACCAAAGCGAAATTCAGATAGGAACTTTCATTCCTCTACAATACAGAGGGAACGAACTATTTAAAAAAAGAACAACGTAAATAGGTCTTTTTTGTTCCGATAATGTGTTTAAAGGAATAGCTATGTTCTTCTTTGCTACCAAAAGGAAGTTTTTGTTCCGGATAGCAAAATTTAGGGCCCATTTGCGATCCGTAAAGGGAAAATTAGTCCTGTTTGAGAAGGAACAACTAGTTCCTAAGTTTGCAAGAGGACCAGGCGCAAGGAAAGTCGCGGAACTAGTTAATTTCAGTAAAATTGTTTTGTTACCCTATTACTTCAAAGAAAGCCCTAAAAACCCTCACGTAAGCACTGATGCTTAGTAAAGAAACCAGCAACAAATTTTTTAACTGAAGAAAACATGTATTAATGAAGAAAACAGGTTATCGTTAGTTTTGTGAAATACTGGTGGTGGTGACAGTGGTTACGCCAGTGGTGGAACTAGACAAGCTGAACTTAAACGAGATCACGTTAAAAATTTTATCTTTGCAAACCGAATTTAGACAATGAGAATGAACTCTGATATTTTTACTTTTGTTTAAGTAACCTTTCCGACATGAAGTCAACATTTGGCCTGTATGGTTTCACTCAGTCACTGGAATTCTCGTTTTTGTAAATGTGGTGATTAGACTGTCATAGAAAGATAAACACTACAACCTGGGTCACAATTCCTTGAAACACCCCACTCCCCCATTCAATGTTGATCAGATTGAAGCATTTTGGTGTTGGAAATGGGACGTGAACTTCAACAAACTGTTTCAAGGTTTGTGTCCGGGATTGTAGGAAGTCCCCCTGAGAGATTTCCAAACATATCATTGTAATTAATGGAGTTAGCTATCTCTAGCCTGTACAGAAATCATGGAATGCAAAATCTGTTTATTTCTCCTTCATGAATATAATTGAGGAACAGAATAACTTAACAGACTGCTACTAACTGTTGTTCTGTCTTTAAATGTCCACGTTTTTTTTTACATGGCTCCCGAGCATTAAGCTGCAAGCTTCGGTTTTCAGTGTGTATATGTCAAACGAACACTTTTGCAAAAAAAAAAAAAACCGTTGTAAACCAATCCTACATTTTTGGCTGAATGACCATGAAGGTAGCAACTGATGAATCATCAAATCAAATCAAACCAAATTAAATCTTGTTCATCTTGACCATTGTTTATAGTGTAATTGTATCCTACTGTGAACAAAAATGTGGTTTTGAATAGCTAGGAGAGAGCAGTGGTTAACAAATTTTGTTCTAGGAAAGTTTCAGTGTTTAGCTTGCATTTGTTCCATTTGTAATACTATTACCCCTTTAAGCCCTAACAGTGACAAAATGAAATTTCTAGAGCTTTAATAACAATTTACTTGTTCAAACATTCAAGTGATAAGAATAAAGAGAGAGTGATCACCAAGGATAAGGTGTCTTGATATTTAGACAAATTCTCCTTTCCAGTTCCACAAGAAATGTATGGAGAGGAGAATATGCATTTTTGTATCAGGGCTTAAAGGGTCAAAAGAGCTTCATATTACGTATTAAAGGCAATTTTACATTATGTGCAAACTGTCCGTTTCAGGTTCATCTTGAATAAAATGTGATAAAAAATGTCCAGAAATAATTAATCTTTGACATGTTTGTGATATGTTTGCGATTAGGTGTGCGATAACCCCTTTAAGAAATAACAATATAACACATTGTTGGTTTAAACTCAAAGCATTCTATCATTTCTAATCCTAAATTACATAACTTGTAACACAACACAGCTAAAGAAATGGATTGAATCAAGTTATTGTGTGACTCATCAGACCTTGAACACTGTTATTTGATTTCGACACTTCATCTGTGTAGTACCAGTAATATATAGCAGTGAGATCAGCCCCCAAGAAAAACTGAAGAATCATAAATAACAATATTTTTAACTACTGTCACAGCTTCCAATTTGTTTCTCTCACGATGATTTGCATAATTGAAAAGGCAATAAGGATTCCAACATAATGCTAGTGAACACGTTGTTTGAGTCATACAATAACATTTATGGTATAAAAATTATTTGCATCTCTCTCTCTCTCTCTCTCTCTCTCTCTCTCTCATGTCAATTCTATTTAGTAACTCAACTTTTCAATTTCAACATTTAATGAAAAAGGTAAATTTTTAACTTGTTTTTCCTTTCATGACCTCCAAAAACTGAGCAAAAAATTCCTTCTTCTCTTCTTTCATTGATCTCAGGAGGTTGAGTTTCTCAGCATCTAATTTCTCCTTACGCTCGGTGTAGTTTTCCAAAAATCTTAACATTTCTGCAGCGGAGGATTTGCTTTTTCTCTTTCTTGATGGCAATTTTGCTTTCCTGACTTTCCTGTCCTTTGCAGTAGGCCCAGCTGACTCATCTGAGGACTCAACATCTGATCCTTCAAAATCTGTTGGATCACCACCATGAAAAGAGGAGCTGCTGCTTGAGCCAGAGGCAGTTGAGGGTGTTAAAACAATTGAAGAGGTGTCACTTGTTACTGCAGGGTTTATCATAGGGCTTGAACCCATGCAAGCAGTCATTTCATTATGGAATTTCCACGTTCTCCTGTCCCTACCGGTTTGCTTATTGTGATCATCCACCTCTTTCAACTTCTGCTCAAGTATTGCCCACTTACGCATGCATTGATCGGCTGTTACCTTTTGGTCTGATTGCTCATTAAAAGCTGCGGCAATTTTAGCAAAGATATCTTTCTTTGTACTTTTTCCTTTGGCAAATAGGTGCTTGTGTTGCTCCTACGTTGTTATGAGCAAAAGCACGTGGCGATCTTCCCACCGTTGAAGGAAAGGGGCGTGAGAACTGCTAGGGGCGGTCTCCAGAAAAGACTGTAGGCTTATTGACGGTGACTGTTCGCTGCTGTCAACAGGTAAGCTTACTATGAGAGAAAGCAATACAAGCTTTATTAGTATGTGACGAGACAACCTTCAGCCAATTTGTCTTCAACAAATCAGAACGTTTTGACCCCATCTATCACAAAAAGAAAGCTCAACATGATTTCAAAATCCATCACCTGACTTACCAGAGGCAAATTGACAGTTATGGTCCAGCAGTTCCTGCAGTTCGTTGGTTGTTAGTCCACAGCCACCACATTGAAATGCTCGCCTGTCCGCCATTTTGCAACAAATGCGCGCGAAATCATGTAGCGTGAGACCGGAACCAAGAGAGGTGGTCAAATGGTAAGAGACATCTCGGTTGGTTCATACCACCCGGGATGAAAGGACTACCTCAAAACGTAGCCCACAATTTTCGGTTGGAATTTCCGAAAAATGTCCTTACCATTAACCTTCCCTTGGCTTCATGGTAAGCACCCAAGCTATACCAAACTGATCCGAGGTTTATTTATTGGGAAGAGTAGGAGTGCCTCGGGAGGTCTTTGGGTGCAAGGCGGTGGAATATAAATTCCACGTGCTGAGGAAAAATTTGAAGGAAAGCCTGCAACGACTAACCCCAACAGCTCACAATACGATTTAATATTACTGGTACTAATGGGAAGTGACTGCTGCTAATGTAGATTATTCAAAGACTGATTCTTTTGAATTGTTATTCAAAACAATAACATGTAATAAGTTTCTCCAAATAAAAAGTGTGTATGTTTTCACATTTGTCCCCTTTTTATGAACTTCGAACGGCCCATGTACGGTACACGATTTAGCTACCCGAAAGTAGCGACCCCCCGAAAGTAGCCGCGACCACAAAATCAACTTTATGGATCAACCTTGAACTCTTTCCCCACGTCGTACATGATCTTCACAACCTGTATACACAAGCCACAACTACTGCCACAAGAAATACGCAGTAGTCGAGACCTTGGCCCACGAGATCAGTGATCTTTAATATTCGTAAGTCCCACTGTGCTAATGAGATTCATTTTTCGGATCGACAGCTATTTTTCTCGGGTCGTGAATGCCATTCTCCATCCGAACGATTCGAACGGATCGACAAACTGTGCACAATACCTCAGCCACAAAATATGCAAAGCAGTATTTCTTAGCCCCACTAATGATATTCATTTCTCGGATCGACAACTCTTTTTCTCGGGTCGCGAATGCCATTCTCCATCCGAACGATTCGAACGGATCGACAAACTGTGCACAATACCTCAGCCACAAAATATGCAAAGCAGTATTTCTTAGCCCCACTAATGATATTCATTTCTCGGATCGACAACTCTTTTTCTCGGGTCGTGAATGCCATACTCCATCCGAACGATTCGAACGAATCGACAAACTGTGCACAATACCTCAGCCAGAAAATATGCAAAGCAGTATTTCTAAGCCCCACTAACGATATTCATTTCTCGGATCGACAACTCTTTTTCTCGGCTTGTAAATGATGTTCTCCATCCGTACGATTCGAACGGATCGACAACCTTAACAACATGCACCTAAACCACAGCAGATGATCTTTGATATTTCTAAGTCCCACTAACGAGATTCATTTCTCGGATCGACAACACTTTTTCTTGGGTCGTGAGTGATGTTCTCCATTCGAACGATTCGTACGGATCGACAACCTTTAAACACTACCTAACCACAAGAGATGATCTTTTTTTTTATTTCTAAGACCCACTAATGAGATTCATTTCTCGGATCGACAGCTTTTTTTCTTGGGTCGTGAGTGATGTTATCCATTCGTACGATTCGTACGGATCGACGACCTCTATACAACACCTAACCACAAGAAATGATCTTTAATATTTTAAGTCCCACTAAGGAGATGCATTTCACGGATCGACAACACTTTTTGTCAGGTCGTGAGTGATGTTCTCCATTCGTACGATTTGTACGGATCGACAACCTCTAAACACCACCTAACCACAAGAAATGATTTTTTTAATTTTCAAGTCCCACTAATGAGATGCATTTCTCGACTCGACAGCTCTTTTACTCGGATCGTGAGTGATGTCCATTTGTACGATTCGTACGGATCGACAACCTCTGAACACCACTTAACCACAAAAGATGATCTTTAATATTTCTAAGTCCCACTAATGACATTCATTTCTCGGATCGAAAACACTTTTTCTCGGGTCGAACCTACTTGTCGATCTGTTCGAATCGAATTTAACTTTCTCAAATCGTATCAAATGGTGTGTATTGGACAACCCTCACCAATCACATTGCATGTAGTGGCATATGCCTGCCAAATAGTGCTCGGTAAAATTAATATTTTCCTGACGCTCGCCTCGTGGTTCACTACGTTTTCGAAATGACAGACGAATTCAGCAAATTTAATCGTAATACTCTACCATTTCGATTTACAATTCCTTCAGCGTCATTAGATCCTTCAGTTCCCCGGCCCGGACCTTACCTATTTCATTGTGCCGGCTTTCAGAACCCGCAGTACCAGCATTTCAGCCCAGCTGCTCTACAATTGATTGAACTATACATTCACTTTTCGACCATTTGTGTGATTGCGGCTAAAAAAGATTTTCCTAATATGAATTGAAGACATCATAAAAGTCAAAATTGAAAGTGTTACAATGTCATACATTTTTAAATGAGCTGTTTTGCTTAGAACTTGAACCACAAAGACAAAGATTAACTGAAATGCAAATGAAGCAGTTCATATATCAAAGCTTTAGTACAAAATGTCTTTTATAGTGTTCCTTAGTCTTGCGCCATCCGCATTAATATCATGGCCTGGGAGGGGAACTCCGAGAAACCCGTCCTCATCATTGGCGACATCAATTTCAGTGGCATCATTGACTTCTAGGCATATGTTGTGTAGAATACAGCAGGTGATAATTGTAGAGTGTACTTCGTCCACTGATTCATCCAACTTGTCCAGTAGACATCGCCACCTCCCTTTTAACAGTCCAAATGCCTGCTCAATAACTACTCTTGCACTGCTCAGTGATTTATTAAAATCCCTCTGGCTGTCGGTCATGGCTCTGGTCTGAGGAAAGGGTTTCATGCACCAGGTCGTCAGTTTGTAAGCTGGGTCAGCAGCTATAAGAGGCTTTACCTGCGTACCCCCTATCAGACGCACTGGGGAATGCAAAATATCGCCATTTTCTACTGCTGTGAGTAAGGAGCTCATTCGTAGCACACGGGCATCGTGAATACTCCCTGCATAGCCAGTACTCACACGCAAAAACTTTCCATTAGCATCAGCAACTCCCTGCAAAACAATGCTCTGAAAGCTTTTTCGATTAACGTACTCGCTTGGGTGTTCTTTCGGCGCTTTAATGGGTATATGACTCTCATCAAGCGCTCCCACAAACTGAGGGAAGCGACTAATATCTTGAAATTCCAGTATGGATTGCCTTGTTTCGACCTCAGTCTTAGGAAATTTATTGAAATCATTGGCTCTTTCCATCAAGACAGAGCAGAATTCGTCCTTGACATCGGCCGATTCCAAATGTTAGTCCCACGGTTCTGTACGAATTTCCTGTAGCTAACCTCCAAAAGCAACGGCCACCCGCTTCTCCACAGTGATTGCTTCCCGAAGAATTGTATTCTGCCGCATCAGCTGAGGACCAACGAGACCACAGATGTATTCAAATGTGTCTCTGCTTACCATGAAGTGCTCTCGCCATAAATGATCTTGGTAACGATTAACAAGGAGCTGTTCAAACCAAAACTGTGGTCTCAGATAAACCCACATAGTCTTGTGCTTTCGGCGATTTCGATTGTTTTGGTGCTGGATTGACTGGATTACAACATTGCGTGGCATCCTCCCCATTTGTCGAGACATTAATCGCATCCTCCGAAAGAAACTCCTTCTTTTTCGAAGAAATATCGCGAGAATCAACTTGATACGAGATACGTATGATACGGGAGAAGTCATAAAGTATGCTTCGTCTCCCGCCATTTTTTCAAAGATGCGCGCTTTTGTAATTTGAATCTTCTGAGTAAGTGGCTTAAATTTTGGATTAAATTTCACAGTGAAAACAGTTGTCACGTTTAACTAATAAATGTCGGTCTGTAAACAAAACACCTAGAAAGAATGTTCAGCTAGATAATCGCCCTAGTGAAAACACAACCTGGGGTTCTTTTTTTCGGCGATTAAAAAAATACACATTTTCTTGATGGAATGACCTTCTTCTTCAATACAGGTTCTTATCTTTGAATAGTTTATACTGGAAAGATTTTGTCCAGAGCGCATTTTGACATCAAAGCATATCTTAAAGACAGTCACGCAACGCGTGCAGTACCGACGAAGTTTCTGTATTCGTCACAATTTTTTTTGCACTATATTGTTTCGCAACATTGCTAAATGCAGTATAGTTTTCTTAAGAAAACCGCTGGGCTTACAATCACCATTCGGTCTCAACCCTCTCTCCTACCACCACGTCACGAATTCCCCCCCCCTGCGCCGCTACTTCCCCCAACTTAAGACTAGCTTATAAATATAAAACCAGGTAACAAGCAGGTCAGGGCCCCGAGAGACCTCCGCCTTTCTCCGAACGCTTCAGAGAAGGGTGCAGGTCTTACTACTGAGCAAATTAAATAGAGCTCATCCCCAATCACTGTTTCTTTAATCAAGTAATGATAAAAATGTCTCCCACGAGCATATCATGTTGGCTTTCGCGCGTGCCGTTTAAAATATTCCAAATGCCACAGGTGTTGAAAAACTATCTCACTAACTCATCTCAGGCTATCTTTTCTCACTTTTCCTTAATTCATCAATCTCGCTTTCTTAATCAGTGAGGGTGGAAGGGCGAAATGAGTTTGAGGACCTAGTGGCGTGCGATATTGCAGAATGGCGTAATTATGCGAATGTAACACATGGAGAAAGACTCAAAGAAATAAATTAAACTGAACAATACGCCCTTTTTGCGCCAATTTACAAGATCAGCCACTTTTGTGATATTAGCTGCGATAACAGCGATTTGAAGCTTACTGACTTTTTTCTGTCTTAAGGAGGCTCGCAACAGTTTTTTGGGCCTTGGAGTGTATCTTTTGAAGTCAAAATTTCGCATAGAAGATAAACTTCGATTTCCTTGATACTACACCACCTTTTCAACAAATGATCAAAGTTTATTTTCTCACTGGTTTCCTAGCAACAGCTGTCACCATAGCAACAGTAATGGACAACCCCTCATTTTAAATAATGTCGAATATCTCGAAAACTAGTCAGACACTTTATGACGAAGCTTGAACTATTTGAACTACTCAACCTACACAACTTGTATGCGAAATTAGGGAAAAATCTGTAAGAGCGTTTTCACGTAAATCATGATTCATTTTTTACTGGCTGATTTTGGTCATTCCTGCAATTTTCTCCAATATTTCAAGAAAGATAAAACTTAACACTTTCTCTTTTCAGTTGAAGGACCTTTTATGATATCAAAACATTCTTAATGTACATTGAGCTTCCTAGGTGGCTGCGATTTTAAGATATTTATATTTAAAAACTGCTAAAATGCAGCACAAATAAGCCAAAAAGTCCGTAATTTTCATAAATAGAAATATTTCTAAACTGCCCTTACAGATTTTTCTCTTAAATTGATTGACGTTAGAATAATAATTCTTTTTGATGTTCCAGCAAGTTTTAGGCTGAATAAACATTTCGTTTATTAGATAAGATGGCTGAATCTCGGTCAGGTTTCACTCGTTATTAACTTTCAACGAGCAACAGTATTATTTTGTTTTTCCTGGTCTATTTCTCGGTTATTCACGTGCAATGAATATTTATACACGCTGCGCTTGTTGTCTCTCCTGCATTTATAATTCCTTCTCATAATAATAACAAATTTTCGTCTTCTGAGCTTCGTCCTGGAGACTCTTTGCCATTATTCTTTAAATACTAACTGACGTTTTAGCTTTTTTAATTACGGATTGCATACATGTTAACGCCCACGATGGCATTACGCTGGGGCCGAAAAATGACGAGAAACAAGCTCAGAAGACGAATATTTTTTTTTTATTACGAGAAGGAATTACAAACGCACGAGAGGACACAAGCGCAGCGTCTATTAATATGCATTGCACGTGAATAACCAAGAAATAGACCAGAAAAAACGAAATAAAACTGTTGCTCGTTGAAAGGTAATAACGACTGAAACTTGACCAAGATCCAGCCTTCTTATCTAATAACAGAAATGTTTATTCAGCCTAAAACTTGCTGGAACATCAAAAAGAATTATTATTCTAACGTCAATCAATTTAAGAGAAAAATCTGTAAGGGCAGTTTAGAAATATTTATTTACGCAAATTACGGACTTTTTGGCTTATTTGTGCTGCATTTTAGCAGTTTTTAAATATAAATATCTTAAAATCGCAGCCACCTAGGAAGCTCAATGTACATTAAGAATGTTTTGATATCATAAAAGGTCCTTCAACTGAAAAGAGAAAGTGTTAAGTTTTATCTTTCTTGAAATATTGGAGAAAATTGCAGGAATGACCAAAATCAGCCAGTAAAAAATGAATCATGATTTACGTGAAAACGCTCTTACAGATTTTTCCCTAATTTCGCATACAAGTTGTGTAGGTTGAGTAGTTCAAATAGTTCAAGTTTCGTCATAAAGTGTCTGACTAGTTTTCGAGATATTCGACATTATTTAAAATGAGGGGTTGTCCATTACTGTTGCTATGGTGACAGCTGTTGCTAGGAAACCAGTGAGAAAATAAACTTTGATCATTTGTTGAAAAGGTGGTGTAGTATCAAGGAAATCGAAGTTTATCTTCTATGCGAAATTTTGACTTCAAAAGATACACTCCAAGGCCAAAAAAACTGTTGCGAGCCTCCTTAAGTGCTTTAGAGCTATCATTTAAACACCATTGGGAAATTGCAGAATACCCGACACATATTCTTGACAATGACTACTTACGAAGCAGTGTGCCAATGTCACGCTTTTGCTATGAATCCCTGCTCTTTAAAGAAGACAGAGTCAGGAAAAACAAAAAGCAAGGAAAATAGCTTTGAAGATTTTGCATACAGATTAAATACACTGAAGCATCTTCCGGTGATGACAGACATGATAGCCAACCCTTCTAATCAGGGATTAGGAATGAGAACTTTCGCTGGATATTATACGATATGCAATTTCAGTCGTTAAGTGATAAGCACAGTTTTAAGAGCACAGGTCTCTGTTCACTTTTGTCAGTTCTTCGATACCAAAGGAGGGAAGTTCTTTTGGCTGGTAGAAACAAGGAGCTCGAGACCAGTTCAGTCATTGAACAGTAATTTAATTTTTAAAGATGTCATAGCTGCCACCTTACGTATAAAGCATGCGCTCAACTTGACAGTGTGCGAATTGTCCGCTCAAATTAGCAGGGTTTTGCTGGATTCGGACAAAAATAAGTGTATCTGAGTTATTCGCTTGATAAGCAAAAGTGTAAATTGGTAAGGGATTTGTTTTTCGACTCGCCAAGGCTGAAAGCCTGGAAGAAATTTTTGAACGAAAAAATACATTTGAGTGGCTGCGTTCAATACGAATGAGTTAATGTGTTTTTTCGTATTTAGGGCGATAACCTTTATTCACGTGCAAACGAAAAAAACCAAAAACAAAAAGAGAGAGAGAAGCGTGAGTCCATGTGAAATTACTTTTTTTTTCGCACTGGTAATGATTGGTTTCGTGCGTATAGGCCCTGAGCGTCGACAGCTCTTATTACTTTTAAGTTTGAGGATTCACGCTAAATCGAAAAAAAAACTGCTTTAACTAGACAAAGAAAAAACAGTTTGATATTTTTATTTCTGAATCTAAAACACAGAATAATGATCAGCTATCTCTTCACGCCTCGAAATCAATTTTTTTTTGCTCAGGAGAAATTCTGCTCTTAGGTCCAAAATGTTGGGAGTAAATTTGGTCTAACAAGAGCATAAAAATGTATTTATTATGCAAATGGCGCTAACGTTGAAGGAGAAAATTTGCTCCTAAGCTTTTCTTTTTTTAGGAGCAAATGTCCTCGAACCAGTCGCAAATTGCACATTTGCGACGGTAAATTTCGAGCCCTGTATCTCTTGCTGATATTCTGGCATTTTTCAAAAATGGACCACTAAATCCATCTGGGTTACCCTCAACTGACGCAAATGTTACGCGCTATAAGTTTTCGACCAAAATCTACGTCTTCAAATATAGGCAAGCAACTCTACTAAGTTACTTGGACTAAGAAGGGTTGTCACCTCTTATGAAACGTAACCACGTACAATGTACTGGAGAAGATAAAACCTGACTATGTAAAATCATTTAGCCATTAGCAGTCTTGATAAAACTGAAAAAAGGCCTTAATTAGGTTTTTATGGCAGATACAATTCTTGTGAAGGTGAAACCAAATTAGACCCTCCATGTCGTCAGTGATGGTCATATCACTTTGACAAAATCAAGACGGTTGTAGTTACGGATAGAGGTCCAAGTAGCTTGGTATTTGTGGAGAAGATTCCTTGAAACTGCTTCTTTTTAACCTCTTAATTCTTTAATGGTAGCAAAAGATGAAGCAATGTCCAAGGAAACTTTTAGATTTTAGATCACTTAATGTCAAATTGGATGCTGCTCAAACAAAAGTCAATTAATTTAAAACGTCGCACGAAAAGGCTTCGTAATGGAGGATTGGCTTTTACGAGTGACGATCCAAAAGAGAAATGTCGGGTGTGTTAACTTTTATTAGATCGGTATTGTGTTGTTGATATGCCAACCATAAGATCTTTGTGGCATTTGATGTAAAAAATTATCTTTAGGAAAGATTTATGAGTTTGCGGTAAAGTTTTAGGCCATTCTAAGATCATTCTTTGATGGCAAAAACTACATGCGGCCCGTCTTTGTCGGCAGATTACGGTTTAAGTTTGAGCATTTAGCAATTCCAATTTGTCAGGTAAGAGATACATTGATGGTTCAATATGGGCCATTAGACTCTAACGTTGTAATATAAAATTAAGTTTGATATATCTCTAACTCCGACAGTTACGTCACATAAATTTGCAGAGCTTGTCGTGACTTGAAATGAACATTAAATCGGATTGAGCATTGAACACTGAACGCCAGCTTTCTCACGAACTGAGCACGTGTATATTGTCATATATGGTATTGTCCTGTTAGCAAAATTCCAGAATGTTGGTTTTTTGAACGGAGATGAGAAGATGCGAGATTTGTAGAGCTTTTATCAGAAAGAGATTGTAGCGTCAAAAGGAGATTGTAGATCGACAAGAAGAGAAGGAGAATTTAAGAGTTGCGTTAAAATACAGTCCTCAAATAGAGCTAAACTTCTTATCAGAAAGGAAGTCCCAGCTTTGTGCACGTTGTTGACTTGAAAAATGTTGAGAAGCGTCAGGAATCGAAGCTTCGGATAGATGCAATTAAGCAGTGGGAACAAATAGAATGTCAGCCTACGAAGTTACACATAGAAACCGAG
This sequence comes from Siderastrea siderea, assembly GCA_964030785.1. NCBI lineage: Eukaryota > Metazoa > Cnidaria > Anthozoa > Scleractinia > Rhizangiidae > Siderastrea > Siderastrea siderea. Next base: position 77,566 of record CAXIQD010000257.1, on the reverse strand, counting down.
AAAATGAGGAAACGACCAATTATTTCTTTAATTGATTTTGGCAATACTTAAACATAAATGAATTTCAAGAAAGACTGGAAGATACCATTAAACTGAATATTCGGGACAGTGTTTAGTTTGCGATTCCGGATTTAAATAGCTAAGGTTGAAAAAAGAACGAGACAAAACTCATACAACTGAACGCAAGCTGTCTATAACTTGTTTTCAGATACCACGGTTTGATAGTCCATAAGCCAAGGGGCCTAAAAATTATGCCTCGTAGCACCCCCCATGGGACCTGGTGAATTTGGTATCAATTTAAAGCTTATGACCTATATTTTTAGAATCTACTTGTTTTCAAACTGGTAACCTGTGCTATAATGAGATAATGGGCTGTTTCCATGGGGGGTGGGGTGGGGGAGAATTTGCTTTTTATAGTCTTGGTGAGAAGAAAAATGTTTCATACCTCGAACAAACATCAACCAAATTGGCTCAAATTGGCAAGATATAGTTATTGTATCATAAACTACCCAAATATGTTATCGGATCTAAGGTTTTTGGTTTCCATGGCAACAGGCACCAGTCATATACTGCTTGGTTATGAAAATATGTGGTTTTTCGCATATAAAATAAAATTTATATATTTAACTCGAGTTCGATTTCTCGGAAGTGCCCCAAAAAGCATTCTTATTTTATTCAAGATGTCCCAAAGATGCATCAATGTCTTAAAAATGTATCTGTAATGCCATTATTTATCTTAATATCTTTATTTAATGAATGTTATTTTCATTTTTCTTTCTTTTTCACAATATTTGATTGAGGAAGATTTTTTTCTGTTATAAAGGAGTTCTCCACCCAGTAATTTGAATGAAATGTGCTTTATTCAAGATCCTTTGGTATTTATCCCACAATGCATAGCACGATTGCTTATCCCATGATGCTTTGCATTTAGAAGAGTCGGCCATCTTGGATTACAAACCCAACATATGCCTAACAAAACGACGTTTTTAGCTTTTTTGGAATGCAAACGTTCAACCAAAACTATGTAAAATAATGACTTTAAGTTGAAAAATTCTTCTATTGCAAAATTCTTCTTAAAGGAAGCAGTTTTACAAGCTTTACTTCACTCGACGATCTGTAAGTACCAATTCAGCTAAAACGTATTTCCTTCTTTAATTGCACTTTTTTGTGGGAAACTAATTAAGTAACGATTGTCACACGTTTAGCTTTCATTCCAAATGTCAGTTCCTCGTTATGAAGACCTAACACAAGAAGTCAACGTTGTCTTTATAAGAAAGCTGCTTCAAAAAAAACTGTAAGTACTGAGCCTTGGTACTTTTAATTTGCAAATACTTCAGCTGTTATATTGTAAGCACTGTAATGCTAAAAGAAAAGCACAGTAGTTTAAATATTACAAGTGGCATGCTAAGTTTTTCAACAAATGCATTGTATAGTGTTTTAGTATCGTTACATGTGTATACACAAATATGAATATGATAACTACTGTGCTGTTAGTGTTGTATTATTACATATTATCGCTTTTATTTAAAAGCGCAAATAGGTTAAATCTCAGTACGTGTACAGCGTAACTAAGTAAGAAATTTAGAAATCTGGGTTGTGTTACAGTTGTGTTCTAAGTGTACTTAGTGTTTGTAAAGTTCTATGTGTATGTTACTTGTAAAAATAAATTGAAAAAAAACGTAAAAACATCCACGAATAGAAACGTTTTAGGCAATTGTTAATGGCTCCTAAAGTAGCTACTTAATATTCCCTAGGTGAATTAAGACGATAATTTTTACTGCCTAATGAGGAAGAGATGACAGAGATCAAGCCAGCTTCTAGGAAACGTTCAGCCAGTTTGAACTTGCAGCCCAACTGGAAAAAGTGCCTTTGTCATGTAGCCGCAAGTAGTAGCGGGAAATTAACCTTGTTTCCGGAGAAAAGCTGGAAGAAGTTTGAGAAATGCTCTTTGAGACGAAAAGACCACATTTGGCTTACAATGATGAACCACTGGAGAGAGGGCCCCAAAGGAGGGTACCACAGGCAATGCTACCAGAGTTATACTAATATAGGCAACATATCTAGGATCGAAGGGAATGCTGACAAGGCCGCGCCTGCATCTGCTTATCATGAAATCGCTGCAGACGAGCCAAGTGAAGAGCCACCAGCAAAACGCTTCCATAGATCACATGTTCAGAGATTTGACATTGATAAATGCATTATTTGCCAAGTAGAGTAATGTAAAGGGGGAAAGGGAGTGAGGTCAAGGGAAGCTCTAACCCAGAATGTCAGCGAGTATGGTAGTGCATCCCTCCTCAGAGCAGCAGAGATAAGGGGCGACAATCGTGTGCTGCTGCAGATAAAAGGACAGGATTGCATTGCTCGCGAGATTAAATACCACAGATCGTGCTACAAGAATTATGTTCGCCTTGAGACACTAACAAAGCTCGAAGCTCAAAACTGTGCCTCTGAAGATAAGGAATCTAGAGGCTACAGCACAGCATTTGGCAAACTGTGTCATTATCTTCAAAGTGAAGTCATTATTAAAACAAGAATCCTTAACATGACAGAACTTGTTGGAAAATGTGTTTCACACCTAAACGATGAAGGCTTAAATATCAGTGACTACAGGTCATCAAAGCTCAAGCAACGACTGAAAGGAGCATTTGGAAAACAGTTGGACTTTCGCAAGCCTTCTGATCCTAGCCAGCCCGAGCTTGTTTATAGCGCCAATGTCAAGAAGGGTGAATTGTCGAGTCTTTGGTTTCGCAATCAGATATGACAGATGGTGGGTTAGAGTCTGGAGCGGAGGAGATTGATGAGCAATACCCAAGAGCCAAGAAGGACGTTGCACATCAGGTTTATCATGCCTCAAAAGAACTGCGAAACCTTCTTCTGGACGTGAAGCCAATTCTTTCATGGCCACCAAAGGCTGACGAGTTACAATCTGCTGCTGCTTTAGTGCCTGATATGCTGTACAACATGCTGGCTTGGATTCTTACCTCAGATACTGAATTTAGTCCTGAGCGGGTTACAAATCTACCCAACCATGTTCATCGCTGGATTCTTTCACTAGGACAGGATCTAATTCACTGTGTTTCCCGGGTCGCACCAAGACTCCCAAGCATGTGCTACTACCCATGACAGTCAAAAGCCTCACTGGGAATGCTGAACTGGTAACTCTCTTGAACAGATTTGGTCACGGCCTTTCATATTCTCAGATTCAGGAGCTTGAGACAGCAATTGCTGAGCAGCAAATAACAAATCTCCGCAATGGCGTACTGTTGCTGACTGTGTGCAGTCCCAGTGTTTTTGCCGTTTTCTGTTGGGATAACAATGACATTCAGGAGGAGACTTTATCAGGTATCTAAAGAGAAGGACAAATTATCATTTTTGCATCGGCATTTATTTGATCTCTTTACCTTATCTCTTCCTCTTTTCAGCCCATCTGTTTGTACTTCGGAGTAACATATTGATTTATGGCGCACTGATGTACAATTGTTTATTTATATTTTATAAAACGGGAACTATTTTGTTCTTAATGTACGACGTTCGTATCTGTCTCCTAACAGGCAAAGGAACGACACACTGCACTAATGGTATTGTTGTCCAACGAATACCACTTACCTGTGCTCCACCACCAGACATTCAAGTTGAAGAAGCGCATCCTAAGAAGCGCACAGTCACACACATTGCCACCGATGTTATTCCTTATCATTCCTGTCGCCGACAGGGGCCTGCTGCTCTGCAGATCAACCTCAACCAAGTGATACAGTCTATACCAGAAACCACACAGATAGCTCGCCGAATCGACTTTGCATGGATGCTGTGTCGACAGCCACTTGGGGATTCATTGTTTGCACTGTCTACAGAGCATCCGCAAGTCATACCAGCTTGGACGGCGTTCAATATTAAGATAATGGAAGGAAGGGGTCTTCGTGAGAGCTGCGTCGGGTATTGTCCAGTGATTGAGGCAAGTCCCACAGAGTTGCCGACAGTCTACACAATATTACAGAGGTCTCTGCAGATGGCAGATCAACTCGGGCAGAGAGACGTGATCATAGTGTTTGATCAGGCGATATATGCCAAGGCCTTAGAAATAGTGTGGCAAAATCCCCAGCAATTTCAGCGTGTGGTTCTAAGGATGGGAACGTTTCATACGGTTTGTGCTTTCCTTGCTGCAATTGGCAAGAGGTTCTCCGGTGCCGGACTCGAAGACGTTCTGATTGAAAGTGGAATCGTTGCTACTGGTTCTGTCTCGGGTGTACTCCAAGGAAAGCATTACAACCGTGCTATTCGCACGCACAAGGTAAAATATATTTGCTATTCCATTTACGGACAAAACTAAGAGATACGCAGTTGTAACACAGGACATGCGCACATAAAAGGCATGTGTAAGTAAAAATAGTGATTTTTCTTCCAGATCGTTTTCGAGGCTCTGCATCGTCTGCAGTGGCAGCAGTTTAAGGGATGGCTTGTAACTCAAGGGAAGCGTACCAATTACATGCATCTTGTAAGTGCATTGCAGCTCGTCAGAGAGGAACTTAATGCAGAAAGTTTTGATTTGTTCCAGTCCTTGCCAGAATTTCAAGAGCTAGCTAATCTTTACGAGCAGTACTGCAAAGACGAGAATGACGGTCCCCTGAACATGTTCTGGAACTCGTACTTGGAGATGGTAGCTACTCTGCTGAGTCTCATCAGGGCCACGAGAGAAGGGAATTGGCAGCTTCATTTGGAGTGCATTAAAGCTATGCTTCCGTGGTTTTTTGCATACGACCACACCAATTACGCACGGTATTTGCCAGTGTACCTAGTTCACGTTAGATTTTCCAGATAAGCACCCCGAGGCTTACAGCATGCTGTCCCAAGGAGACTTTGGTGTACAACGCACAACCTCCCATGGCTTCTCGCAGCTTCCAGTTGACCAAACCATCGAACAAACTTTCAACCGCAACACGAAAACCAAGGGTGGCATTATAGGGTTTAGCCTTAAGAAGGGTGCCGTGCAGCGGTGGATGTTAACTGCGCATGCAAGAGCAAGCTTTGTCGATCGATGCAGAGAGATGGCCTCTTCGCATCCTCAGGACGAGAGAAAGGGTCACAAGGAGTCAGGCTCGGTTCGCAAGAGAAGGGATGAAGAAGACGTGCAGAAGGTCATGGAGGTGATCAGTCACTGGAGGAATCCATTTGAGAAGGCAGACGACCTCGTAAGTCTGAGCTCAGGTTCCGTTGCAAGCAACCCTTTGAAGGAAGACCTGCTAAAAGCGGAGGAGAAAGGAAAGACTGTGTTAGTGTCGTTTGTGCAAGACCGACTAACCAGCAGTACAGTAGGGTTCTTCGAGACACTACCAAGGCTGAAGTTAGGCAAATTTGGAGAGGTCAAGAAG
>CAXIQD010000257.1:0-72000 GCA_964030785.1 Siderastrea siderea | reverse complement strand
ACGGTGAACCAAGGGGGGAAGAGTTTTGTGCTCCGAGCAGATAGAAATCTTTTTGCCAGGCTCCTGGTCATCGGACAGAGTCGACAGATCGACCTAAGAGATCTCCTCACTCACGAACTAGGACCTGTGCTTTGGTCTCTGGCAACCTACGATGGCTCACTCGCTAAGACAAACAAGTCCGCTCTAGCGAAGCTTCTGGAAGATGGTGTAGAGATCCTTCCAAATCTACCAAATGCTTCTGCTGTCATCATAGATACCATGGCACTACTACAAACCCTACCTAGAATACCAGATCGTTTCATCGACCTTGCTGATCTTATCCTCAATGCAGTAATCAAGCAAGCGAAAGAAGCGAGGAGGTTAGACTTTGTAGCAGACCAGTACCCAAGCATCTCAATAAAGAACATTGAGCGTGAGAAGCGGGGGAGGTCAGGCCAGTTATCTGTCCAGATTACAAGTCCACAACAGCTTTGTCCGCGACAGTGGAAAAAGTTCCTTGCAAATGGCTTGAACAAGACCAACCTGATGGAATTTCTTGCAGATGTGTGGGGGACCAACCAGCGCTTTGCCGAGAAGATCGGAGAAAGAACGCTCTTTGTCACACATGGGGAGAGTTGCACCAAGATAAGCGTTGACGCTCAAGGTAGCATTTCCTCTGGTATTGTGCTCGAACTCTGCAGTAACCAAGAAGAGGCAGATACCCGAATGTTTCTGCATGCCTTGCATGCCTCTAACGCGGGCTATCAACAGATCTTAATCAAGTCATCGGACACTGATGTGGAAGTATTGGCATGCTACTTTAGAGAGAACATAACTGCTGACATCTTTCTTCTCAGTGGCACAAGAAGTCGAGCTCGTGTCATCCGTGTCAGCCAGGTCTGTGAGCAGCTAGGTGTTGAGGTGTGTCGGGCATTACCAGGGCTACACGCACTCACTGGGTGTGACACAGTAAGCTCTTTTGCTGGAAAAGGGAAGGTGGCTCTAGACATCGTGAAAGCTGATGAAGGCAGCAGAGCAAGTATCCTTAGAATCGGCGAGCGTGTCCCATCAATGAGACGAGATCTAAATGAAATGGAGAAGTTTGTTTGTTCACTTTACAATGACGTTAACTGTTGTAAGGTCAACGATACGAGATACAAGTTATTCTGCAAAAACCAGAATCTACAGTCGTACCAGCTTCCTCCCACCCATGCTGCCTTACAGAAGCATCTACAACGCGCAAACTACCAAGCCTATGTTTGGAAGCATGCACTGGATGCGCGAATTCTAAGCCAAGGACCAGATGGTCAAGGATGGCGAGTTAGACGAGAGGAGCTGGAGATTGACTGGACCGACATCGCGCCGGCCCCGGAATCTGTAATGGAGCTAGTGTGCTGTGGCTGCAGAGGAATGTGTGAAACTCGTAGGTGCTCCTGCGTCAAGAACGAACTCCACTGCACAGATGCATGTTCCTGTGGGGAAGAATGTGTCAACTGTGACAACAGTCAATTCAGCGATGATGAGGACGACGCCAGTAGCGAGGAAGAGGATTACATGTAACCTGTAACCGTATTGCGGTTTTGATAAGTTTCTTTAAAAGTTTCTTGAAATCTAGCATCAATGCAGATTAGATACAGAGAATGTTGTAACCGTTGCTATGAAAACATGCAATGCCACAGGCACTGCTTTGTTAGTCAGTAGTTGGCATTGCTTTATTGAGATGTATAATGATAAACTTTCCATTGCTCAATAAAGTGAGATGCATTGCTTAATAAAGAGATGATTGTTTTTTCTTTTCTTTTTTTGCTTGGCCTTTACCAGATGTGACGCCAATGCCAGAGGAATGCCACTCATACTTGCTTTCCTGCAGAAGCCATTTTCCAGACATTAATGCATCTTTGGCGCATCTTGAATAGAATTAAAGTGTCTTAGAGCAAACGCTCTGGTTGCAAAATACTTTATAGGCGTTTTCTCAAGTTAAATATATTTATTGTATTTTATATGCGAAAAACCACATATTTTCATAACCAAGCAGTATATGACTGGTGCCTGTTGCCATGGAAACCAAAAACCTTAGATCCGATAACACATTTGGGTAGCGTATGATACAATAACTATATCTTGCCAATTTGAGCCAATTTGGTTGATGTTTGTTCGAGGTATGAAACATTTTTCTTCTCACCAAGACTATAAAAAGCAAATTCTCCCCCACCCCACCCCCCATGGAAACAGCCCAATATCTCATTATAGCACACGTTACCAGTTTGAAAACAAGTAGATTCTAAAAATATAGGTCATAAGCTTTAAATTGATACCAAATTCACGATGTCCCCTGGGGGGTGCTACGAAACTCAATTTCTAGGCCTCTTTTGAGATTCGGCTCATGGACTATGAGGAATACGGTGGCCGGTTATGGCCATTGATTTAATTTGAAAATTTATCAAATACGATTTTCCAAATTTTAAAACAGTGTTCGCCTTACAAATTGACGCTCGACTTTTGTATGTCCTTGCTAAATTTATACCTAAAACCACTCTGATAACTTTATAATTGTAAATTTACACTTATAACTGTAAATTTATTCTTATATCTGTAAATTTACACTTATAACTGTAAGTTTACACTTAATAACTGTAAATATACACTTATAACTGCAAATTTACACTTATGACTGTTAATTTACACTTAAAACTGTAAACTTTACAATTACAACTGTTAATTTACGCTTATAGCTGTAAATTTGCACTTAACTGTAAATTTACACAGATCTGTTAGTTTTTACAATTTTAAATTTTTCGCGGAAAAAATTGTTGTCACGTGTCTGGAGCCTATTGCACTCACGGTCTCCTGCACGCATGTTATGCAAGATGGCGGACAGTCCAGAGGAAAGAGCGGTGGAGGAATTGAAGAAGTAAGTTTCAATTCGATTAATTTTGCATGCAGTGCATAGAAGGTGAAGGGCTTTCGCTAAAATGCCTAAATAACGTTCATGCGTGAGCGTCTTGCCGCATCGAGCATCGAGTAGTACTGTTTACACTCCCGGCATCGAGCATCGAGCATTCGAGCATCGAGTAGTTCTGGCAACAACCAACTTTGAAATGATGGTACAACAACTGTGTCTCAAAATTGCGTCTGGGTAGATCTAAAATTGCCTTATTGGAAGAAATGTCAGACAGCTATTTAAATATACCGTGATAAAGCGAGTACAACGAAGTTTACAGCCTTGCTCAGTTTGTGGCATACGGGCAAAGCTTAAGATAAAAAAAGCTTTAGTTAATGTACTGTTCAGCTGTGTTAAGCCTTAATACACTTTTAAAGCGCTGCATATACAGCTTTGCTACAAAAAAGTTTGATCCGCTATCGGCTTTGCAGGAAGACCCTTATAAATATTTATGCCCTGAAATGAACATCAGGACAACACCGGTCCTGTGACATGTGCTTGTGTGTATAATTCAGCTATCTGCATGGAAACTGTTTATTCCTCCATTGTCAGTAGTTTCTTTGTTGAAACGTTGAAACTTTTAAAGTAGGTCAGTGTTGACACCCCTTGTCTTGTTCCTTATTTCAAAGGTTCTAAACTTTCTTAAAGTGAGAGGCATAAAGGAAGACATATTAGACAATTTTGATAGAGAAAAGGTAGATTTTTTATAAGTGTATATTTTGTATTTATATTTGTAGGATTTTAAAATAAGGATATAGACAGGCTTTTTATCTTTATTGTTTTCTGTTTAATTTTTATTACTGGTACTATTATCAGTGGTATATTATTAAATTATTTTTGTGGTCAACGAAGGAGAACGCTAGCTAATTTTGTGCCCTTGACTGTACATGTTTGGTGGCCTGTGCAAACCATGCATGCAGACTAAATCAAGAATGGCAGTTTTTTTAATCTGTTCGTCTGTCATGCCAATATGCCTTGTTTTCACACTAGAGCGGAGGGTCATGTGGTAGAGCTCTCGAGCGATTCAAGCTCTGTTGACAAATCGCTTTCTTACTAACTTTATTTTAAGGTGGACGTATAGAGCTTAAATATTCAGAAACACTGCACCTTTATTCATCAGTTGATTTTTGAAGGAACAGTTTGTGGCCTCCAAGTTTGTGATTGCTGGTAAAAATGTTAGGTGGAAGCAGCAATTAAGGCTTCCAGTTGATAGTAAATTGCATTTGTTTCATATTGCAATTGTTTATACAGTATTGCATTTGCAATTGCATTTGTTCGCTTCATATTAAAATCAAATGACAGCGCTTGTAGTTGAATATATCACGAGTAACATTCAACTTTTCCCCCAGGGTAGCCCAGGGCATGGGGCCGAGTAAAATTAGGGATTAATCAATATCACGGGTGATTAAGTTTTCAAAAGCTGCAGAAAAAATTTGTGACGAGGGAAATTTCCTACAGCTTCTAAAATCTCAAGTGATATCAATTAATCCTTAATTTGACAAGGAACCATGTGATTACTTGTTTATTACATAGGGGGGAAAATGACTGCTACAAAAGTTCTGAAGTTTTCTAACTTGAAACTGCCCAAAGTAAAAATGCTTGTCATTAAAGATGTGTTTATTGTTCATCGTGGTGTAAGATAGGCAAGATGAACGTTTACATTCGTTTGTCTCACGATGGAATCGCTTTGAGTTGTTGATCATGCAATACTGCTAGTCTTCATAAGGCGTAAAAATTGCTCGCAAACTGAAAATAGATTAAAGCTGTCGAACATATTCTTGTTTACACAGTCGAAGAAAGAGCTACAATTATTCTGAACAACAAAAGAAAAAAGCCTTATTAGTGGATAGAAGAGTACAATAAAAACGAAGTAAACTAACTTTATTTAAGCTGACCTTGTGAGGAAGTTTTATAGCCCTTTATGATAACAACAAACGATAGATTCAGTGTAGCTTGTTTATTTAGCAACCCCACTTGTATTTCACTGCTTTCAGCCCTGTGTTTTAACCATATGTTTCCCGAAGGAGATTTGTGTTGTCTTCTTCACTTCAATAGGAAGCCATTTTACATTCAGTTAAGTGATGAAACTACTTGACTGCCATGTAAGCTTGTGAAATTCTTTAACACCTCCAACCAAAGTGACATTAACTCCACTTAGTGCTTCGGTTTATCCGGTGTTTATCACGCTTTCTTTTTAGCATAACATGCATGCACACTGTCAATCACCATGGGGAATTTCTTTCCAATTTTCAATTGCATAAAAGAACCTGGTAATAGCTGTAAAGTCACCAACATGTTGTGATTTGTGAGTAGATTTTGTTCAAAATCCCGCCAAGCAAACTTAGGATGTGAATGATGGACTTAACCAATCAACATCAAGATCTTTTGATGCTTGACTAATCTTTATGAAGAATTCATGCTCTTGATGACCAAAAGTGTCCTTGTTTTTTTTGGTAAATATTTATTATATTTTTTTAAATATATATTACAAATACAAGTATAAATAATAAGAAAAAAACGCATTACTAGTACACTTACAAAACATTTCACTCTTCTAATAAAGTAAAAAAAAAAGCGGAACAAAAGGAAATTAAAGTTATACAAAATTACAATTACACACAAAGAATTAGACTACTAGCAGTGCATTACAACGTTATGTAGTTACCCATACAAATTTTTTAGTATGTTTTTGGTATGTCCAAGGTATGTTCAAGGTGTGTTGTAAGCGACTCTAGTATGTTTTAGATATGTCATTTTCCAAAACATACCTTAAACATAGGTTAAAAACATACCAAAACACAGGAAAATCGAGTGTGTTAAATAACACCGAGATTGGTATAGAATTACACGATATTGGTGTTACCACAACACTGACAGAGTGTAATTAGAAAAACACACCAATTATGTGTTAGATAACACCAAAATGGTGTAATCGAAACGGGATGCAACACCTTCTTGGTGTTTTTTAACACAAAACTGTGTAGCAAAACCCTTGCAAGGATTTAACAGGATTTAACACCGCTGGTGTGTGATTTAACACTGCATCGTTTAAGTCATGCACGAACTAGGTGTAAAGTTACACCAAATGTTACACCTTCTTGGTGTTTTTTTAACACCAAAACTGTGTAGCAAAACCCTTGCAAGGATTTAACAGGATTTAACACCGCTGGTGTGTGATTTAACACTGCATCGTGTAAGTCATGCACGAACTAGGTGTAAAGTTACACCAAATGTCAATTACATTTCCTTGTTGGACAACCCATAAAACGACGTTTGTGGAGGTTTATTTTTATTTATCTTGTTAGCTGCAGATGGGTACTGGAAATACACCTTGCTCTAATTAAGGAAATACTAAATAATATTGGTATTTTGAATTAGAAAAAAAAGCTCCGGGATGGCAGAGGGAGAGGAGAGTGGTGAACAAGTAAACAGTTACAGCACAATTTAATGAACTTCATGTTTATTACACGTTTTCATTACAGTATATAAATAAAAAAGGAATAAAGCTGAATAGTTTTTTAAGTGACTGGTCAACTTTACAGTTGACTTTGAAAGAATGACATTGATTGAAATGCCCTATTGAAATTTATTGTGCAGCATCTGTGAGGTCATACCGCATCCTCACAACCACGGTTTCAATGCCTGCTACCTTTACTTTGTGGAGTAACAGAGGATGGTGATCTATTAAGGAATCATAACTACTGATCACCTCTTCATTAAGAATTAAAATCTCATAAGCAAAAAGATGTTCAATGTGCTTGACAGTGTGCAACTTGTGTCCAACAAACACTGCAGCTCCATTTGGCAAAATGTATGTCTCTCTAATTTGAAGGAACTGAGGAAGGAGACCATCATGTCCAATCACAAGAATCTGCCTTGCCTGGTACACTGTCCCAAAGCACCGAATCCAATTTGCCCTTTATTAAAGTAAGGGAGAGCAAGATTAATAATAGGTTATATATATGGCAAGCTTAAGGGCAACACTTTTTCCTTCTGATTGTCTTATTAGGAGGGAAAAACCTCCCTGAGCAAGGTTCAGAGATAAGAAAAGAACAAGTGAGAACCAATAAAATGCTCAACTGCAAAAGATGCCAAAGTTTTTTTTTTTAACAATAAAATCAAAACAGGCCCGCAGGATTAAGGCCTAGGGTATTAAAAACAATGTATAAAATTATCCACAGCAACTAAATAGGGGATTGTGGGTGCTTTTTTTTCTATTGCCTGAATAGTGTTTTAGTACTTGGCCTTCCTCAAATAGCTAGGAAGGAATTTCACACATTAATTAATTACCTGTAAAGCTGGGTATCTGGTAATAAATTAGGGAACTGTATCTGAAAAAGGTTTTTCTGGCGTCTAGTCATCTCACTGATGGCAAAGCTTCTTCCTTTAACATAGGTAATAAAAAGGAGAAAATATAACAAGCAAGTAGTTAGCCTCGCATCAAGCGATTTTGATCAATAACAAAGCAAATTAATAACAAGCTTTTTAACAAAATTGGTGCCTAGACAGTGTTGTCAAATCTTTGCACTTATGTTTTGAAATTAGCTTTGTAAAAATCCTTTAGCTTTGAACAAGTAGGTTTATGTACACTGCACTTATTGATTCCATGCACTACCCTATCTCCCATTGATTATAAATCCAATGTGTGACCTGCTCTGGAAAGAAAACTTTTCCCTTTTTCTTGAATTAGCCTTCTACTTATCAATACAATGATGACAGTCTAATTCAGAAATGCAGAACGTTATATAATTACCAAACTCTAAACCAGAGTACAGCCTAAGACAGCTCACAAACCATACCACCTGGGGTTTCTCATACCTCATACCTACAAGAAATATACTACATAAATCCTCAAGTACGTGCCCTGGGATACATACCCGGTCCATTTTCTTGAGCTGAACGTAGATATCCTCCTTCAACTGATAGCCAGTAACACTGCAGCCTTTGGTGTCGCACTGCTAGTGTTTTGCAAATGTTCTGGAACCCTGGAGAACTCCTCGCTAACTTTTTGAAATAATGATTTTTGGCCTCAAAACGCGTACACCAAAGTCTGATAAGTGGTCCAACCCTGTTAAAAAACGACAAAAATCATAGGTGAGTGTGTTGTTAAACCAAAAACAATATTATATTGTATACTGTTTACACCTCACTTGGAGTGAGGCATCGAAAATTGCGCAAGACAGGGAACATTGGAGGAATTTAGTCGGGGGCCTTATGTGCCACATGGCGTAAACAGGCCTGATACGTAATGACATACATGTATTGTTTAACCAGTAAAAATACATGTAAGTCAATCAATTTTACAATAATTGTCAAATTACCCAAACCCAGAAATGGTTTCATTATGTTAGTACTAACATAGTAATATTACAAAAGTAACTACAAATTCATCAAGTGAAAATAATTTACTCTATAAATGTCACTAGTAAAATAGTTACTGGACAAGCTGCCGAGGATAGTGCACCAGAAAATGCTGTTTAGGGGTTATGTTCTTTGTTGGATATTGCATCACCATCTCTTGCAGATAATCTCTGATCAGAATCCTTAAATAAGCTGCAGCTCCGGGGCTTGTGACAGGGGCACAACATATGTCCATAATGTGAAGTAAATCACAAAAATGCAGCAAATGGTCATTATCGGGTGGAACCCATTCACTGATCATGAGGACAAAGTAGCGTGCCAGACACCACATTTGGGCCGCTGCAACCAAACCAAATATGGATAATAAACTTTAAATAAAGAAGATGAGATCAGAAAGTCATGACACACTTATGAGCTGGGGACTCAGTGTTTTAAGCCTTACAGTGTACATGATAACCAGGGGCTGGATTCAGGAAGTCTTCCTTCTTTCAATGGCCTATGGACATTTCAACAATGGGCCATTGTTAATCAACAATGCATACTAAGGATACATATCTTGATTTTGAAGAGCTTTGTGAAACCAGCCCCTGGTAGAGACGTACTCACAACTAGGTAAAGAAGCCACTAGGGAAGCCACATTAGGGCTAGTGGGGCACTAGTGTCCCAAGTAAGCCAAGGGGCCTGAATCACAGCACTCAGGAATTAATTCACCTGATCACAGAAACCCTTGAAAGATCCTAAAATCTGCCAATAAACTAAGACAGACTGTTTGCATTATGTTAAATGAATGGCTCCAATTACTCATTAAAGTTTAATTTTTTTAATTATTTAAGTTAACTGTTAATAATAACCTGATTGCTTGAGGCTGTCATCATGTGAATTCAAAGTTGAGTTGGTTATAGCTGAAGGCTTGTTAGATATCTCCACCACTCCATAATCAAAGGTTTTGATCTTTTCATTTAGCATTTGTAGGGTGAAGAAACCCCTCTGCCCAATAAAATACTGTAGAAGTAATTTCAGGTGTCTGGGTATTACACCCTCAAACAGATCATGCATGATGTCAGAGGGGAGACCATCCACTACATGAAAACAATAACTATTATTTAATGGTGACTTCTTCTTCACTCCATAGACAGGTATGCAGGAAGGATCTGCTTCAATTTCATCCAAATGATGATCATGCCCTCTTCTGCTTCTGAGCAAAAATTCCTCTTCAGTGAACTTTGCAAAGAACAAGAAATAAAATACTCATTTCAGTTAAAAACATTGATAAGCACCATCGTTATATGACCATGCAAAATAGCTATAGTTTCTAGAAGTGTTCACTATTCTGTTTCATCCACCAGTAGTCGAAGGATCAAAACAATAAGTTAAACATGGAAAATGTAATTTAATCTCAATGTTATAATTTATTCATTTCTTTCTCTCTTTCTTCTTTATTTATTTATGATAGATAAAAATTTAACTTTAACTCTAACTTTATATATCATTAATAAAGTAACAATAATAATAATAATAATAATAATAATGAATTTATAGAGCGCTATTTCTAGTGCTATCCAATGCATACTAATAAAGTAATATTATAGTAATAGTAGTTTTGCTCTACCCACCTAGATTAGCCTTTGCTATTTGCAGGTAGAGTAGTATATATGTAAAATTCATTTAATGTTGTTAAATAAAACTTCTAAACTTCTTATTCTAAAAGTCTGTTTGTTTGACCTAAATAGAGCACGACGAAAAGTGAGTGAGATCAAGGGGAATATTAAACTTTGGGTGTCTTTGAAAATGTATAAGTGAAAATTAAAATAACATTTATTTGTTTGCTTAATCAGCAGTTCAATATATCGAAGTCTGTCAATGTAAATTTTGGACCACTTAAGGAGTCAATGTAAATTTTGGACCACTTAAGGACCAACCAGAAGATTCCAAGTTTCATTATTGCAGACTATCTCAGCCAATCATAATAAGTACATGCTTGTTGTAAACACATTCAATAAGATAATTGCCTTTTCTTGGATTTCTTCTGGAGTTCCCATGCAAAACCTGCATCGCCTGTACGCATTGAAACCCTCCATAAAACCTCCCCAAGAATGACTCCCCAGGTTGTCTGCCAGACACAGCAGTCCAATGGTACCACAAAAATGCCTAACCACACCATTGATTGTAAAAGGCACTCCAGCATCCTAAAAACTAGATAATACAAAGTTTAACACTGACATTAAAAATGTTTTACTTTTTTTTTAGTTCAAGCTTAAAATTTAGTTGACATGTGTCATGTATTTATACAGGTTATGTTATAGGAAATAAGTACAATGTAGTTATTAAACTTGCTAATTTCTGCCAAACCAATAATAACATCACTTAAAGCCCACTGGACTGGACTGGACTGCATTGAATGTTCTGAAAGCCTTATCAGATGCATAGTTTATTGTGAGGAAAATATTTTGATCTACATGTATGGGAGCAGATTATTATATATAAATCTCTTTGAGGGAAACACCTTATGTATTATATAAAGTCTTCCCCTCAGAGAGATTTTTGTTTCTTGAGGGATGAAGATAGACAATAATCTTGGGGAGTGCAATGTGAATTAGTGACGTGTGCGCTATCAAATGCTATGCCCATCAAAGGTGAGAACAACGAACCGCAGCTAGAACAAGAAACTAAAACAGAAACGACAAAGCGAACCACTCTTTAGATTGAGAGTCCTTTGTATTGGAGAAGTGTCCAAACAACTTACAGACTCTAGCAAGTTTATCTCCACCATAAAACGATGCAGAACTTTCTCGAACCCGTACTGTTGAAGGTACTGCGAGGGGCAGATAATCGCTAGCTGTAATGACCTCAAAACTGAGCGGTATTTAGGATGGAGATTTCCAAGCATCCAATAAAATGCGCTTATAAATAGTACAAAATATGTATATTTAGTAAACTTTCATTAAAAAAAACTGTCGAGAGAAGAATCAAATTAATTAATGTTGGTCTTGAAAATCTGCGTAATGTTGGTCTTGTTAATCACATGTAGGTGCTCTTTTCCAAACCACCATAAAGTCCCTTATAGAAAATGGTTGTCTTTAATAAAAGTGGTTACTTGACTGATTAAGACTTTGTTGTCTAAAAAAAATTGTGTAACCAGACCCAGCCCATAGAGATTTAAACCAAGTGCACAGCCCCCAAATTTCCCATTAACATTCGTGGAGGATGATATATTTACTTGAAACTGCACATTTAAGGTTTTTAACATGTATTTTTCGATCAGCAGCTCATTATAACTTACTAGTTCACCTTGAAGCTAGCATGTTTAAAGATGCAGTCCGGTGTGCCAGCTGACAACTGTCTTAGCCAACATTTTCATCTTAGATAATAAAATCAACATAAAAAGCTATCTCTCACTACAGGTGTTTACTGGCAATGCATCTAAAACTTTAAACATGCAATATGGTGGTGTTTAAAGAGACCGTAGTATTAGCTTAATTATATATAGGCAGGTATAGAATACAAACCAATTTTGTGCTTTGATGATTTAGAGCCGAGGGGATCACAAACATCAACTGCATCAAAATATGTCATTATCTGCAAGGCAGTGGAATTTGAGGAGAAGAGAGGATGATTTTTATAAAAACTTCCATCACAGAAATCCTTTATTTTGCCATTTGCAATGATGTGACCCTCTTCTACCTGGAAAGAAAAAATATAATTTTTATACACCAGTAACACTGAGTGGACTGATGTCAGTCAAAAACATACAGTGTAGAGCGTTCTGGGGAAAAGTATAGAAGGACAAATGGCAAATGGTCTTAGAAAAAAATGTGTATCTTCATACACTGCCATAAGCAAATTTAAACAAAATACATAAAGCTAAATGATAATCTCTGCACCAGAAGCTGAGCATTAAGATATTATTTTCATAGTCTGGGCCAGGTTGATTGAAGCTTTGATTAAAATAATTATTAATCCTGGGTTAAATGCAAACAGAACCTATAAATTGTCATGGTAATTAACCTTACCCTGATTAGCGTGAATCAAACAACACAGCCCTGGCGTTTCACAGAAATGATTCACTGTCAGCAGTTCTTTCCATACAAGACTTTTAGATTTTAAACAACATTGAACAGTACCTCAGTTACTACATCATATTGATTCAGCAATGCTTGGAGCATCTCGATCAGAGAAATATATTGAAAAGTGTGCCGCTGGACTCTGAACCGTCCATGTCCATTGAATGTGTAGAATTGAATCTCTTCTCCAAGTACAACTTCTTCTGGTTCCTATAACAAATGAAGCCTGGGGTATGATATTCTGGCTTAAGACACCTTAAGAAATATTGGACGGCTTGTTTTTTAATCCACTGGAAACATTAACGTAACAAGTACTAAACCGAAATTATAAGTGAAATTCATCAGACACAGTGGTTATAACTTACATGCTATACTAGCCTTGCGGATGTAATCTCGCGCCCTGATCATCTATGACTGTGTTTGTGTGTTTAAGTAAGTCTTAACCTTATACCTTTATGTCCCACATCATTCACATTTCATTAAGACTTCAGGGCATTATCAAAATCTAAATATAAAAAGTAAATTAAACCATCCAGTGGTTTGATAAAATTAGATGTTAGATTTATACCAACTCAACCCCATAAAAGTGAAAATAACTCAACTTAAGAATTCGTTGATAGCTTACCACCATTTTGAGATTGCTGATAGTATATTCTGTTCTTTGTCTCACGCTTTTAAGCCTTTCAAATGCGCTTTCGAAGGGTACAGGAGTGTTAAAAACTTCTTCTAATCCCTCGACATCAGTCATATCTATGCCTTCAGCATTTAAGCACTTCTGAACACGCTCTTTCAAATGTACAACATTTTGAGAGACGACATCCTTGACATGGCTAAGAAGGTCCGAGGTAGCAACATCTGTTAACACGTGTCTCCTGCATTTTCAGAGTGGATAAAAACAGACTTCTTGTTGTCACTTCTTCAAGGTCTGGATCTTCAGCATCTGCGATACAATGATTTTCCAATTCTTCTTCTTCGTCTTCATGTGATAAGGGCTCATCAACAATGCCATCATTAGTTTATCTGTCCTTGATGCTTTCGATACAAATGGGCGGTGAACGACGAAAATATTTTGAAAGTCTGAAAGCATCCTGTTGCTGTGCAGGTTACCTGGAAGTTGGGCTCAAAGCTATGAGTGTTTCGAATGTGATTTAAATAGCGCTTAAAATTTGGAAAGGACAAATGAATACACTCAGCTTTGTAACAAGAAAACATTTCCATGATTAGGTACAAACATTTGTATGATGCAATCGCGATCAAGTGGCTCTTTTGGCGGGAGCCCGCGACCCGTCTCCTTTTCCCGCCAAGCGGTGACACAAAGGCATTGGCCGCCTAGCACATCAAATACAAACACCATGCTATTTACATATACTAAAATATATTTAACATTTTAAAATATATTTAGTTTTCTGTTAGGCCGAGTATATTTCAAAAGCTAGATAACATTCACAATATCATCATTCAGATCAAAAAGTGACCCTGTATGACCATTACGTGCCAAGATTGTGTGACGCGTGTGTTTCTTCGCAGGCTTTTCGCGCCATGCGGTGGCACAAAGGCAAAATTCATTGGACATGAAATGCAAATACGAAAAATCCCTTCACACTTCCAGAAATATAGAGGCAGGTTTTGAAAGCCAGAAAACCCTGCAGAAAACCTTTTGAAAATCACCATTCAGATAGGAAAATGACCGTGTATGACTATTGCGCGCCAAGATTGTGTGACGCGTGTTTTCTACCGGAAGGAACAGCACCATTCGTCACACCAAGCGGTGACACAAAGGCGAAATTCAATGAACACGAAATGCAAATAAAAAATTTCATTCACACTTCAAGAAATATAGAGGCAGGTCTTAAAAGCTAGAACCCTGTTGCATGAAAACCTTCTGAAAATCACCATCAGATAGAAAAATGACCTTGTATGACCCTTGCGTGCAAATAAATTAAAAGGGTCATTTTTACAGACAGGGGATTACCCCATTTCCGTCCGGCTGTCTCTCAATGACCGCTCGAGATAAAAATTTCCCACGACTTAAGAAAGCCCTTTATTTACTTTGCACTTTATTACGCTTCGCGTCATTGGTTATCATCAACATTCCAAACATTTTTTCGGCGTTCCCGTTAAGGCCGTACTGTTACAGTCCAATCAGAGAAAAGCGTGAAAGGCTTTAATAAAGTCACGTTGCGTTTCGGTTTACTTTATTTCAACCTCACTGGCCGACAGATTTGAAGCTGTATATTTCGTTGATCTCAATATCTCCCTTTTTACGTCGATTTCATTTTAAAATATGGCTTCAGCTATTTTTTCGTGCGAAGATGACAAAGAGTGGATGAAGAAGGAGGGATTTGTGGCATTTGCCGACCTTTTCTACGGTAAGACACGAATTGCGTTTCTCCAAAATTCGAGAAAGATATCTCATACTAGTAACTGTTGGTTTCAAGACGTGAAGTCCAAAAAAGGTTAAAGTGACTTATATTGTCACCTAAAATCCAAAATATTCTGTATTGATTTCATCTCCCAGTATATTGGCTTAATAGAGACAGGATAACTGAAAATGCACTTTAGTTTTTGGCGCGAAATAACCGAATAGACGGTTACAAGTTTTAATAAGCCTGCTCAGTTCAGGGTTTAAGGTCTGGAAACTCTCATGTTCTCTTTTAATACCTGTACTTGTCTCTCTCTGTTTCTTTGTTTTTTCACCTGGAACTTCAAAAGATCAGCTAGTTGATGGCGAGGCACTAATGTGCACGAATGAGGAGACACTCAAGACACTCGTGCCTCCTGCGGGTATCCGTGCGAAACTCCTGAACAAGATTGGAAAGCTCAATGATCAGAAAAGCGGGCATTCTTCTCAATCATCTGGATTGACCCCCTTTGAGGATATAGATGACGAACCTGAACTTTGGGCACACAGTACACCTGAAGGCAAAAACCCAAACCTGGATGCTATAAGCAATGGCGAAGCATCACACACTAGAGACAAAAGGTATAAAGGTGATCACACGTACGAACTGAGCAACTATTACTATTTAGAATTCGTTATTCTCTAATGGGCGGGATGGAATCATTTAAAAAGTTAAAAATTTAAAAATAATGTTACAGTTAGCATGCCCGGATGGAAATCGAATCCAGAGGGGAGCTAATAACTGTGCTACGCTGAGGGGAGGGTGAACAAGGATAATATTAAAAAGTTCCATTTGAAACATGGAGTGGGAAAGGGTGGGGGAGGGGAGGGGCGGGGGGCTAAAAAAATGTTATATGAAGACGTACCAAGAAGGCATAGAGTACAAACTTTTTAGTAGCCTTTTACATTCACTAATCATCACTCTTTTGCTCAATTGTTCAAGTGTCAATCATCAAATTACATTTGAATTTGGACCAAATTTCTAATATGTCAAATTTCAATTGATTTCAAATTTCCCATTCAATGGCATTTTCAATTACACTGTTTGGTCTATTGGGCCACTGTTATTTCCTACCAGTTCAACGTGTTGTGGACTTCCATAGCTATGTAAAGTGGATTTTCCGCTTTTGACTAGCTCCAAAGTTGAGTGGATAAACCGCTCATTACTTGGAACATGCTGAATTGGCAGATTTTGACAAGTGGCCAACAAAACACTTACTGCCGATCCCATAATAAAAAATTTTCCTGTTCATTTGTTTTAGTTGGAAAAGATCCAATGAGGCACGAAGACGTCAGAGACTAGCTAGGAATAAAAGAAAACGTGCACTAAAAAGGCAATCGAAGAAAAATGCTCTTGTAGAGTTAATGCAAGAAAAGGTCAAAAGCAGGCAACAGAAGAGAAATTGTTGTTCACCGAAAAAAATAAGGAGAAATTTTTCCGAATGTGGCGTCAAACGGAGCATGAAAAAGAAAAATTAGTTCAGTCCCAGATGAGTATGGACAAGAAATCAACCAAAAAGTTTTCGAAGACTGCTGTTCTTAATAAATCATTACTGGAGATCCCCAGGGGTATGATAGATTTGGATGGTGATTCCAAAGATTTAACCCTGGGTGAGGGAAAATTTGGCAAAGTAACACTTGCCTCATACAGAGGAATGCCTGTTGCTGTCAAGCAATTTCATGAGGATGTTTCGCTAGCTGAAACTGAACATGAGGCAAACATCATTTCCTCATTTAGCCACTTAAATCTTCCAATTCTGTTTGGAATTTCATGTCAGGTTAGACCCTATCTGCTGGTGCTACAATTTTATGGAGTAGCAGGGAAAGCTTTGACTTTAAAAGACTGTTTTCAGCCTTCCTCTATGCCAATGGAGACTTAACACTGGTTAAATGTTGTGATACAACTGTGTGATGCACTGAGGTATATTCACAATAAGAAGAATTTGCACAATGACATAAAATCTGATAATATTGTTATAGTCAAAGAGGAAAGCAAAGAGCTTGGTCGACTTTGGAAAATCAAAGCATCTGTCAGAGGTCCGAAAAAAACAATTAACTAAGAATGAGAAGGAAATGTACAGGAAGAGACATTTTCACATTGCGCCCGAAGTTATTGAAGGATTGCATGCACCATCAGTAAAGAGTGATGTGTATTCAATGGGTCTTGTGTTCTATAGAATATACAAACAGGTCAAAGACAGAAGACTGAAAGATTTGTGCAAAAAGTGTTCAGCACTATACAATGAGAGATGTACATCTGTAGAACTTAGGAGAATGGCTGGCACATTGTTAACCACTGGTCATGCTCGCTGTTAGTTATGACCAACCCATTTTGATCATAATAGTAGATTAGAGACATGAATTAATGATTTTTATTCACACGTGCAGGAATTACCAGTAATTTTCATACTTTAATTTGACACATGAAACCTGGGAGGAAACATTATTAATAATATTTAATTACACATAGTGTCTTTACTGTTATAAAAAATATTTCCAATTTTAAAGTGATGAATAAAGCAATTATTTTGGAAAGCTAGATGATGGGCGCTATTGGTTGACATAGCAGGCATCAGCAAGAGAGTAATTAAGTTGTACTCTATTTCCAAATAGGACGGTTGCATGATAGCGTCATTTGACTACAACTACCAGAATCCATATCGTTTCTCCTTTCTTATTAAAATTTTTGTAAGCCCAGTGAGGTTTAGATAACAATGATCCTAATTTGCATCAGAAAAGAACAAACTGAAGGATTCTGGCAGTTGAAGTCAAATGACGCCATCGTGCAAGTGCCCCATTGGCGACTTATACTACTCAGGCAGGTTTAACTTTGACGTGTTACTCACCATTAAAAATTTCAACAGTACTAATCAAAATAATATTATATACATGATTGATCCCTCAGCCCAGAACCAAAACCTGCAAAAAAGCTAGTACAAAGAAACTGGTCAAATAACTTTGTCTTGCCAAAGGCATACCCACCAATTGTTATGGAGGCTTTGGGAAAGCCGGTGTATATGGAAAAGAAAGCACGCAGCAAGTTCATTCAGGCCATTTATGATGCAATCTGCCAGTACACCATGTGAGTAATCTCTTTGCAAGAGACTTGACATCCTTGGAATTAATATGTATATGTTGTAGGAAATCTCAGTGGGAATAAACATGTTTAAAGCTGTTTTAACCAGTGCAGTCTTTTATTTTCAAAATCAAATCCCTTTTGTAAACTTTTGGTGCTTTGCTTCTAAATGTATTGTTTTGTAATTTGGTTTTAATTACAATTTATATATATAAACTTGTCACAAGCATCCACTCTTCTAGTCTTTCACAAAAATAATATACATTTTACACGAGTGAAGACAGACCATTGCTATTTTTGTCCGACACCTATATTTCGAGCACATTCAGTGCTCTTCTTCAGGGTGACTAAAGCCGTTACAAGTATCGTATTAAAATATTCAAACTGAAATTATCAATATATGAAATTCATATATTCAAACTGTTGAATGAAAAATACGTTTTACGGACACACAAATAAGAAAATATTTTAGCGCGTGCGTGTAACTGCACGCGACTTTTTGTTTTGAGCGTAAATTATCATTGAGACCATGAGGTGTTAAAGTCCCAAGTTTATACATCCACTGACCCTCCTTTTCTCACAATCCCTTTTCTCCCTTTACATGGTCTATTAGTTGTATGGTCATGTCCTCCAAACCCCTATGTCCATTACTGTTAAATTGTCAATAATTTAACACCTTTAATGACGGTTTTTACGCTCAAAACAAAAAGTTGTGCGTGGTTACACGCGCGTGCTAAAATATTTTCTTAGTTACTTGTACGTAAAAACGTTTTTTAATTCGACAGTTTGAATATTGTAATACGATACTTGTAACGGCCTTAGTCACCCTGAAGAAGAGCACTGAATGTGCTTGAAATATAGGTGTCAGACAAAAAATAGCAATGGTTTGTCTTCATTTGTGTTAAATTTATATACTGTATAATTTTTATATATATTTATATTTCACTCAAAACTTGTAATGACTTATGACCTAGGCTCCTTTCATGACCGTGCAGTGCACACTGCAGTTTTAAATTATATAAAAGCCCTTTCAACGAGCATTTGAGACTCTTAGAGCAGCTGTGAGACTTTTCATCAACACTAAACAGTACTTTTACTTAATTTTAACAGTTCTGCTAAGTCTGACCAAAGACGACAAGTCTGCAGAAAAATCATATCAGATTACCCTTTCCAAGCTGATGTAGATGGAGGCTTTGTAAGTTCTTTTGGGCTATTTTCTCTCCCACACACTGTACCTAGTCAAAAGCAGAATAATGCAGTCAACAAGGCTTATGGCAACTCACTTATACATGTTGTAATCACAAGGCCCCAATCTAAGTGGGGTATGATATTCTTACATTTGATTTTTTTTTAAGGGGTGTTCCAAATTTTAACACTGACATTTCCAATCAGGGTGGTGGTGCCCTTGCTAAGAGTGGCTTAGTGTGATTAAGATTTCAGTGCCTGGGGCAGGATTCACACAGCTGTCCTAAGTCACAATGAATCTTCAAGTATTTTTTCTTAACTATAGGCAATTGTTTTCCAACAATATATTAGGACACATCTTATCTTAGGAGGGCTTCATGAATCCAGCACCTGGACTAAAAAACAAACTTTGATTACTGGTCAAGGAAGGTTAATCTCTATTAATATAGCTGAATTGTTAGTCTGTCTTGAATACAGAATAAATAAATATAATTTAATTTGATTTATTTTCCTTTGTAAACAGGAAAGTTGGTTTAGAATACTTACTGACAAATGCAAAAATGAATGCCGAGGTGCCATTCACGACCCAGTGGTTATGTCTCGGAAGCGGAAAAACCCTGATGGCAGCCTGAAGCAGCCAAAATCTGACAAGCAACTGCGAAGGGGAATAGTAAAATGGGCCCCACCACACATCGAGGGGGAAGACCAAGCCTCCCATGACAAGCACGTTGGCTGGATGAAGTCAGAATCAAAGAAAAAGGACAAGAGATACACTATGGTTACACGAAAAATGGACCTTACATATTCCTTTAGA
Source organism: Siderastrea siderea (assembly GCA_964030785.1). Taxonomy (NCBI): domain Eukaryota; kingdom Metazoa; phylum Cnidaria; class Anthozoa; order Scleractinia; family Rhizangiidae; genus Siderastrea; species Siderastrea siderea. Next base: position 52,182 of record CAXIQD010000257.1, on the reverse strand, counting down.
AGGGAGTACTTGACTAAAGAACCAGTGCCACTTCTTCAAATCAAGGCGAAATACCCTTTCCTTTTTGATGAGAGCGAGGTTAGCACTTATTACCATTAAAACACGTCAAGCATCCCTGCCAAGAGTGAATTAATGAGTCCTTATTACAATATTCATTTTATTAATGCCCTCTTCAAAATGTATAAGAAGGCTTTCTCAAAAACTGAATTTATTGCATTCATTCTATACATGTTGCAGTTAAGCCAATAATGGACTAACGGACTAATTTCACTTATTGCAGGATATGCTTGACCTGTTTTGAATATAAAGGCACTGTCATTCGATTGACCATATTCCAGAAAACAACTAACTGTTAAAGAGATTAACTCATTGACTGAAAATTGAGGTATCATCACTATTTATTATCAAATATTAGTACCTTTTATAACTAACTATAATTACTGTTTGGAATGTTCCCAAAATGTCAAACACCATGGTCAGATATGAGTGATTTCCATATACCTGTTTAACAAAACAACAACAAACATATAATTTATATGAATATCACATATGAAAAAAATGTTCCATTCTTACAGCTAGGTGTCTAAGTGTCTAAGTGTCTTACCAATTCTTAGGTCAAGAATGAGTATTGTCGACTGATGGCTGACAAAGAGGCTACCGATGAAATCGAAGAGAACTTTATTAAGATGGGGACAAAGGTTATAGAGTATGCAAGGAGGAAAAACATAAAGGGATCACAACCCCTTCTCAGCCTCCTTGAACCAGATGAAGATAACGAGGGAGAGGATATGCCAACATCAGGTACATGTATTGAAATGTCTATCAGACAATGATACATATTTCTAAAGAAACTGTACTGCTGTTTTGGTGAAACGAGGCACTAAGATTTGACTTTGTTAACTGAGCTCATAAGGTAAAAGGAATAAAACTTTGATGCTGTGCTAGCCGTTCATAATAACATATGGAAAAATTTGGGATTCCTCTAAACAATGCTTACGATTTTAGACAACAGCTTTTGATTCGCTTAAAAGTGTCCAATTTAGTTATTAACTTTATTGATAAATCTAATCAATGTAAAATTAATGTCTTCAAGATTTTTGGGAAAGAAAGTGAGGGACAACACAATGTTAAGGTTCAATTCACATTGGGGCGTCAGACGTTTTCGTTGTCTAATGCTTGTGTGATGTTGAACACGAGATATGTTACATTTCACCACCAAGCTTAAAATTTAACGTCTTTCTATCAATCATTCAATCAATCAATCAATCAATCATTTTTTTGTTCACTTACACCATAAAAAATTACAACAGAGTCGCCATAACTACATGTAAGAGACTTTCGCAATCAGCTTGCCATTAAAATGTGCTTACTTATCCACCTTTAGCTCTGGTAAACAGTGCAATTTCTGTCCTCGGTATCCTAAACTTATTACGCTGGAATATGTTAATAGAAGTAGTAAATTTCATACAGAAAACAATTGGTAAAACTGCCATGTTTAACACAGATTTGAATATTCAGTCCCTTTACTACACTAAACTATCACGATCTGGAAAAACATAATTGCTCACAGAACCTTTTTTTGTTTTGTTTTCATTTAACCAATACAGAGGACCAAGCACTAATTGAACGGGCACCGAAAAGTGGCTCAGACCCATCTCAGTTTCTTTACCAGGTAAGAAAAGAAAAGTTTTCTTCCATTGCAATCTTGCAATGGTTATGATGTACAGGCTTAATAAGACTTAACTTTTCAGTGCTAAAACCTTAAGTTATACATGAGTCGGGCACACACAGTCGGTTCATCGTGATCAGTGCACAATCGCGCTTTTTTTCCCGCTCAATAAGGCGGGGAAAAAACATCCCGACTTCTTCCTTGTAGTTATATATAAAAATATACCTACCTTCCTTCTGTCTTTATATTGAAATTGGCACCCCTCTTTGGGAACCAGAACGTATACACACAACAAACAGTCAAGCCAAATTTCCACCGTCCGCCGCCATTTTGACCTCGTCCTTGTCCCCAATCCCCAGGCTCTTCTAGGCTTGCTCCCAGGGTACTCTCGATCATTCTTCGGAACGAGTCATTTGATTCATTTCTTACATAATTTATCACCTGGCATTAAATAATTCGTGCTATTCTCAGTACCGAAAATAAAACAGGAATATTTCCATAACAATAGATATCCCACAATTCTTAGCGTTGTATATATTACCGATTAGATCACTCAGTTGATCCAACGTATACCGGTAGGAGATCGTAGACGGTTTGCTTGCTTGAACTTTTAATAGTCATTTTGGATTCCAACCGTAGATCTTCAGACAGATCCGATTTTCCCTACTATTCTCCTCTTCATCATGGGCATTGACATCGCCTCGTGGAGAATTTGCCTTGGTTCCTTTCATCCCCGTTCTCTCTCAACGTATGTTTCTACAAGCACCTCCAGCAACTCAGCAAAAACCATCAAGAGGTCGCCATACAAACATCATCTTTTGCTTTTTATTTTATTGGTATTTGCATCACTTACTATGTGCATGGACATTGAGCCTAACCCCGGACCCGTTTCAACCGCTACGCCACAAGAGCCTTCTACGACGCCGCACCACTATACAGGCCTTTTCAACGCCACGAAAAGGATCCAGCTCAAACTAACGCGATATAACCATCACCTTATCAACTACACCTTCTTTAAAGAAAACAACTGCATTCCAGCATCACTCTATCCAAGCCTTCCACCATTCTATACAGACAACGAGAAATTTTATCGCCGATGGAGACACATATCACACTTCGCTGCCTACCGTCACATAAAACTTCTTATTGCCGAATGCAAACACAAGATCAAGACACTCACAAAGGAACTCTCGCAGCATTTGGAACTATTACGCAACTCTTGCTCAACAGATGCTTTTAATTTTTACAAAACCAAACTGGATACTATGGCCTTATCGCTTGAGTCCCTGCTTGCGAGAAGACGTGCCAAAAAGACTGCTCCCATCTGCCGTATAATTAACCACAACCGTACCGATAATAGCATTAACCCACAGGTCAACACTAACGCTAACAATAACGACATATCTGTACCATCTAATGTCACACATAATGCCTCCACCTTAATTCATTCAGCAACTGTCACTCCCACACGCAAACGCTCTCGCCGTAAAACTAAACCTGCTAACATTCAACTTGATAATTCTTCTGTAATTAACCTCCCTAGTTGTTCTCTGTCTACCGACGAGATATCTGTTCTCTCACGTGGACTTACATTCTGTCCCACACCACGACATATCAACTGGCCGGAAGTCTCAGCTGACATATACGATTTTTCACGACGTATGCGACTAACCGAATTCTTTTTTGACAAAAACAACCAAACGCCCGACACTAACGAACCCGACTGTCCTTTCCGTAACAAGAGCACTTGGAACCCCCCCTACAACAGAGAACGAGCTCTTAATACTTTTTTAGACGCTGTTAAACTCGACATAACTACCTACAAACCTAAAACTATCCGTGACAACCTTACCGCTACAGAACGACAGGCCATCCGCCAACTGCAGCAACGACAAGACATAATTATCAAACCCGCCGATAAAGGTTCCGGTACTGTTGTTATGGACAAAACTTGGTACATCGATGAATGCAACAGACAACTTTCTGACATCAAATTTTACGAACGCTTAGACAAAGACATCACTGCGAACGTACAAGAACGAGTCACAATTTATGTTAACGGTATGCACGATGACGGATTTATTGACGACAAAACCAGAGAATACCTTATACAGACCGACGTAAAACCAGGACGATTCTACATACTACCCAAAGTACACAAACCCGGCAATCCAGGACGCCCCATCGTTTCATCTAATAGCCATCCCACTGAACGCATATCCCACTTCGTTGACTACTACCTTCAACCTTTAGTTCATAAACTACCATCCTTTGTTAAAGACACTAACGACTTCCTTAACAAACTCCTCACCATCAGTACTTTACCCGCCAACTCTCTGTTAGTCACACTCGACGTTTCATCACTATACACTAATATTCCACATAATGAAGGTATTTATGCTTGTGACCACTTTCTAACTACTGCCTCTCATAAAACCATTCCAACCACCAAACTCTGTGACCTCATTCGTATGATTCTCAACTTTAACAACTTCACTTTTAACAATAACCACTATCTTCAAATCCACGGCACAGCCATGGGTACCAAAATGGCCCCATCTTATGCCAACCTTTTCCTGGGCTATTTCGAAGCCAAAGCTTTAGAAAATGCCCCATTCCAACCCCACACTTGGTTTAGATATATCGATGATATTTTTATGATCTGGACTGAAGGTCTGGATAACCTAAAAGTCTTCATCGATTATCTCAACAGCATTCATCCCACCATCAAATTCACCAGCTCACATTCTTCAACTAACGTACCTTTTCTTGACGTTAATGTCTCTTTAACTGACAACGGTGACATCAGTACTGACCTTTACACCAAACCTACCGACAAACACCAACATTTACTTTACTCTTCTTGCCATCCCTCACATACTAAAAAAGCCATTCCTTTCAGTCTAGCACTCCGTTTACGACGCATTTGTTCTACCGACGAAACGTTCAATACTCGCGCTGCCCAACTTACAACGTACCTTCTCAAACGAGGTTACAACCGTAACCTTGTCACCAAACAAATACAACGCGCGACCGACACCCCCCGTAGACTTGCCTTACAAACGAAAGACGTCAACAAAAATAAACGTGTACCATTTATAACTACTTTTAATCCATCACTTCCTCACATCTCTAACATTATCAAAAGACATTTTCATTTACTACTCTCTTCTAACCGCTGCAAAACCGTTTTTCAACAGTTGCCTGTTGTTGCTTTCAGGCGCTCCCCTAACCTTCGCGATTTACTAGTGAAGGCCAAACTCCCTTCTAATTTGACTAATCCGCATCCACAACTTCCATCCGGTTCCTTTCGTTGTGGAAAGAACTGCGCTACTTGTCCTTATATTACTGACGGACTAACTACCTATACCTTCCTTTCTACTGGTGAAACGCGCCACATTCAATCTAACCTGACCTGTGACACTCAAAACCTCATCTACATGATTCAATGTAACCGCTGTAATTTACAATACATAGGAGAAACTAAACGACGTTTAAAAGACCGATTTAATGAACACCGCCGTACCATAGATAACCCTAACAGTAAATCTAAACCCACTACAGCCGCACAACATTTCATTTCCTCGCCTAACCACACTGCTAATGACATACAATTAATCCCCATCGAAAAAGTCTTCTCCAACCGAGACTCAATCCGTAAGGCCAGGGAAGCTTTTTTAATTTTAAAAGGCAGAACACTTGTTCCCGATGGCCTTAACATACGCGAAGAAACCTATTAGTTTTTCTACTTTTACTATTTTATTGTCATTTTTAAGCTTAGCATATTTTAAATTTTTTATTTTACACTGTTTACATATTTCCTGTATTTAGTTTTACGTATTTCCGGTATTTCGTAAGATTCCATTATCACCATATAAATTTAAACATAGCCAATGTAAACTCCATTGTACCTGAAGAAGGCTGGTTTGGCCAGCCGAAATATAGTACAAAACTAATTCTCTTATTCTACGTTGTATCGGTCTCTGCTTTTCAATTTCAGTTTTCTATGTGTCAAACCGATTAGATCACTCAGTTGATCCAACGTATACCGGTAGGAGATCGTAGACGGTTTGCTTGCTTGAACTTTTAATATGTATTACCACCTTTCTTTGTATTGTGTGCATTTGTCTAACAACATCTCAGAGTGAAGACAGCGAATTTTTGGCTCTGTTGTGCACGCGTCATGGCCGAACCACAACCGCCTGCTCAACGCCCCTTAAATGTACGTCCCCAGGACGCTGTAAACGAAGTCCGAAGAGAAATGCCTTTGCAGAATGCCCCCGCTGTAGTTCCAGTTGAGAATCCTCCGCCTGCTGACGTCCCAGCCTCTAATAATGCTCCACCCGTAGAGAATCCTGGCGCTGCACATGTTGCTCTACCGCTCGAGGTACATAATTTGCCCTGTTTTCTTGTTTTGGTGCTGAGTAATTTGTTCTGGGTTTGTATTCCGTGGTTTTCATGTGCGCCCAGGTGGGCTTGATGCTTTTGGGACACGTGCATGAGTGGTACGGCCACCGCACTGGACTTTTGAATTTAAAATTAGTTCGTGAGTGGTTCGGCCACCGCACCAGAGTTCTTGAAATGGAAGAATATGTGCGTGAGTGGTACGGCCACTGCACCAGAGTTTTGAAAATGGAAGAATATGTGCGTGAGTGGTACGGCCACCGCACAAGAGTTTTGAAAATGGAAGAATATGTGCGTGAGTGGTACGGCCACCGCACAAGAGTTTTGAAAATGGAAGAATATGTGCGTGAGTGGTACGGCCACCGCACAAGAGTTGGAAAATGGAAGAATATGTGCGTGAGTGGTACGGCCACCGCACCAGAGTTTGAAAATGGAAGAATATGTGCGTGAGTGGTACAGCCACCGCACCAGAGTTTTCAAAAGGGAAGAATATGTGCGTGAGTGGCACGGCCACCTCACAAGGGTTTTTGTAACTCTCACGATATGTCCGTGAGTAAAGTTTTTCGCAAGGTTCTTTCAAAATGTCTGATATGTGCATTAGTCGGTATTGTTTACCGCCACTACATGTTGTTACTGCCGAGTTATATGCTTGCTAATGGGTTACACAGCGTCCTCATGTAATTTTAATTTCACTTGCCATTTATTGCTCGCCAACATGTCTGTTTTGTGCGATTGCTGTCTTAGTTTGCTGTATTTATACTAGATGGGCTTTAGTTTTGGGTTGATCTCGGTTCGGCGCTGTTCGATAGCGTCGCTGCGGTACAATTCTAATGTGATTCGACTTACGACGTGGCTGTGACACTACTGGTTATACGTGATAGTTACTAATTTTCGACTATGGCGCTTTTCTATTACCACTCAAATTAACACTTAGACACCCCAGTGAAACCAAAGCTCGGATGGACCGGGTTATAGGAATCTTGAAACGAATTATATTCTGCTTTGTCAAGCGGTGTTTTCAGGAATTTAACTCTCTTGTTTTTGGATTTCAATTACAGAGTTTCTTTAGGCGTCAGAGAACTTGTCGGAAAGTTCTTTCTTTGTTTTCTAGTTGTGATTTTTTCCATTTGTATGCTAATTTAATGTTTTCTCGCCTCAACGTTCAGTTTCGCGGCGTTTAATTAAGGGTTGTTCTGGCTTTGTTTTGTGAGTGAACGTTTTTTCTTTTTCGCCCCGGCGGTGTTTTCTTAACTTCTTGCACCTCGAATTAGTAGCGTTTTGCGTAATTCAACAGCTTGGGGCTGTACTTAGTATATTTTTGTGCACCTTTAAATGGTGTTTATCTATGGTGACCAGGCGTTTTCCTTCCTTTAAAGGGTCAGGCTAATTTGAGCGTTCAAGCGCTTGAGGAAAGGCTTAAGAAATTGGAATGCAAAAGTGAGACCGATTCCGTGGGTTTGGCCTTACAGGCTCTGCACAGGACTCTTGATAAGACGCGTTTTGATCCAGAGGATGCTGTATTTGATCTGGAGTCCTTGGTAAAGGTGGCGAAGATCAACAATCACGCCAAAGTGCGAGAATATGAGTGTGTTCTGGATGAGGTGCAAAAACAAGCCAAGTCCTTGCATCAGAAGTCTCTGCGAGATTTGCTGGTCGCACTTGTTGGTGACCCGATGAAGAGCAAGGTTCTCGAGAAGACCAATAAGCTCCTGAAGCATGTTACCCCGGAGGGTAGGCCAGCGGCTTCTCCAAGTTGGAGGTGTTATAGCAATCAGTTCAGCTATCAAGGAGGTTCCCGTGACAACCGTGGCCGTAATAGTTTCCCGGCAGGCCGTTCGGTTACCCCGTTTGCCAGTCGACGTATGCGTTCTGCCCCGCGTTATTTTTGCGGGTCAACTCAACATTTCATTAAAGATTGCACTGAATTTCAGGAAATGAAGTCTGCTAGGGTGCGTAACAAGACAGCGTAAGTGTTGCGCGCAATGTTTTTGCACTGCAGCAAAGCTGTTGCATTTTTTGTGCTTTTCGGAGGAATAAAGCTATTTTTTGTGCTATTATTGTTTTGTTTTCTACCTCTCTTTCGGTTTCTCGTTTTTTCTTTGGTACCAGTTTAGGTTGAATGTGGCTTGAAACAGGAGTAAAACTCTCCTCCCGGTTTATCTGGGTCAGGCTGTCATTCCTCCTTTTCTGGTGGCCGTAGTATCCGTGGTTTTTTCTTTTCCTTCTTTACCTTTCGGTGGGTTTTTTTTCCCTCCTTTTTTATGTTTTCTTTTGTAGAAGAAGCGAAGGGTGCTTCCTCCTAGTTCCCCATGCATTTTTGACCCGACGCCATGCGTTCAAGATTCGCACACAAGGGTCTCCCGCTGGGTAACCATGGATATGTGGCCACTTGATGGAGGAATGACAGCTCCCCGTTTTGACCGCGTTTTCTTTCAGGATATATGCGCTGGAAAGTTTCTTCCCGATATTGAGAAATTCCCTTTTCGTGATCCGGACGTGTTCATCGCTGGCCAGCTTCATCAGTTTCCCGAGATCTGGGAGCAAGTCGCCACCTCTGGCTCGTATGACAGAGCCGATGAGGTTTTGGATTGGTTAAAGCATAAAGTTTCCCTCGCGAAATTTTTAAAACCTTTCAAGGGGAATTTTAAAGGCGTTGCTTATGACTCGGATATTCCGCCAGCCGTGGAATTTGGAAACAATAAGTCCTGTGATGGTTTTCATGACTTTATTGACAAAACTATACTCGAAAGAGTTTGTAGAGTTTGTACAGTAAAACCTCCACACTTAGTTCTTCCTTTGACCGTTGAACCGACCAAGCCCCGTCTCTGTCACGACAACCGTTTCCTCGACCTGTGGATGATGGATCGTCCTTTAAAGTTGGACAACTTGTCACATTTGCCCAGATATCTGGAGAAAGGCTCTTTCCAGACCACCTTAGATGACAAATCCGGCTATGACCACATTCTCCTTGATGAGCCTAGCCGCACCTTCTTCGGGCTTCAATGGAAAGGATTTGTTTCTAATACCATTCCTTTTGGATGGAAGATTTCAGCTTATATCTACCATTCCACTGGTTTGTTAGTTTCGCATTATTTGCGCTCAATCGGTGTGCCTTGTTCCTTATACATTGACGATAGACATAACGGCGAGTTGCAGGTTAGCAATTTTCACGCCGTGAAACTGCCGTTGCTCCCCCCCGGCTTCTGAATTTCGTCTCAACGCTGCAAAAGCTGCTGTATTCCTTGCTGTTTATACCCTAACATGTTTGGGTTATACTCTTGGTCTTAAAAAGTGTGTTTTTCATCCGCAAAAAAAACTCAAATATCTCGGTTTTATCTCTGACTCAGATTTACAGGTCTTTTATTTACCTGTTGACAAGTAGAAGGAATTTCTTGAGCTGGTTAACTCGATCCTTTCAGGTAACACTGTCCCTGTCCACACCCTTCAACGTCTCGCAGGAAAATGTATCTCGTTTCGTCTTGCCGTACAGGATTCACGCCTCTTTACAAATGAAATCAACCTTACTATTAGTAGGGGTTTGAAATCTTCCAAACTCATTCATATCACCCCACCGTTCAGAGCTGAGATTCAGCACTGGGCTGATCTGTCGGTGGTTGCCAGGGTTGGAAACTGGCTTAGTGAACGACATCATCAGTTTGTTATTTACTCTGATGCGTCCTTGTTCGTGTGGGGAGGTGTCTTTCCCAAGGAGGGCCGCGTTTGCATTTCCGATTATTGGCCGGCGTCTCTCGATCGATGATTTGGATATCAATGTTAAGGAAACTAAGGCCCTTTCTAATAATCTTTTTTCCCTTGGAGATAAGCTTCGAGACGCGCGAGTGGGTGCGTGTGTCGACAACCAAGCCCTCGTTCGAGCATGGCAGTCCCAGGCAGCCCAGTCTAGTTCTTTCTCTGACGCGCTAAAGGAGTTATCTAACACGGTTGGTCAGCAGAGAACCCTGCTGACCACCCTTCTCGACGTTTCTCTCCGGCGGATAGCAAATTGGTTCCACACCTATGGCTTTGCCTTCAGAGTCATCCCTGTTTTGGTGGTTCAGACGGCCATTCTGTGGACCTCATGGCCCTTGACTCTAATGCCCAGACTGACGGTGGTGGGGTTATTCTGCCCCATTTTACTCCGTACCCGACTCGTCAGGGGCAGATTTCTTTGGTCAGGATTTTAGCCAGTCGGTTTCCAAACCTCTCCTTCGCAATACCTACATTTTCCCGCCTATTTTGTTGATTGGTCCAGTTCTGAGACACCTGCGTACCACACAGTTACCTTGCACTGTTGTGGTTCCTGATGTTCATCCTTTTCGCTATTGGTGGCCTATCCTTTCCCAGTCAGCTCGTTTTTCGCTCAAACTCTCTTGTAACGGTGAGCTGGGAGCAATTTTAATCCCTTCTAAGCATGGTTTTTCCGACACGTTTAAATTACCTTGGGATCTCTGGGCCTTCAGAGTATGACTATAGTTTGGATTTCTCCGTCTTTGTCCACGCAGAAGGCTTGGTATATAATTTTTTCTGTTTGTTCGGATAAGCACGATAACTTATCTAGAAACTTTTATTTTGGGACAGTTTTCTGAACAATTTTAATCAATAGTAATCTTAGCCGACCTTGTTTTATAGCTTTATTGTCTTAGGGGAATTATCGCGTACTACGCGATAATTCGAGCTGTTTGTAGTTTAATAAATAGAAAATTGTAAAATTAAAATTAAAATTCAACTGTAATTGACTGTTTCTTTTCTTTGTTGTTCGTTTTAGCCTTTGCCGGTGGTTCCTAAGCTTTGTACCCAGTCGGTATCCTGCCCTTCGTGTTCATACCCTAACGATGCTTCGTTCCGTTTTTGTCAAAGTTGTGGTAATCAAAAAAAAGTTCTAGTCGATGTCCCTGCCTCAGGCTCCAGTGTTCCTCTAGATGTTATTGCCCTCGACGACCGTCTTTTGCAGATTGCTAGTTTTTCCGCTAGTTCCAGTTCCCTCAAAAAGAGCTTGAGCTCCTTTTGTCTTCCCTTCCTTTTCCGAAGGATATTTCTACCGCCACTCCCTGCGAGCTTTGCCGTTTTCTCCTTTGGAAAGACCGTAAGGAGAAGACTACGGTACACAAATCCGCTTGCCAATTTTTCGGGCGAAAAGGGTCGTTCTCGTGTCTTTGCCCCACGCGCCTCGCCTACGGGACGGTGGACTCTCTGATAGGGAAGCTACGGGCTTTGTTTAACGAGTCAGGAAGGAGAGGAGAGTGGGACCCCAGGCTTCTCATCGGCAACCCAGCCACCGAAATTTCTTTGAAGCAATACTTAAAGGCTGTTACGGCGGAGCAACTTCCAGCCCAAATTACCCCTTCCCAGGCTACTCCCGTCTTCATTCATGATCTCCTGCGTCTAAGCCACTTTTTGGATAAAAAGCTTTTGTCTGATAAACTTTCCTCAATCGAGATGTTTGTTCTCATGAGAGACCAAGCCTTTTTTAAAACTCTGTTTTTCAGTGGGGATAGAGCAGGTGATCTGGGGCAGGTGAAGACTCCGGAAATTCTCCGTTTCCCAGATGGCAATGGTTTACTTTTCAATCACATTTGGGGAAAAACCCTCCGTGATGGCTCGTCCAACCTTTTTGGCATACGCCGTAGTAAGTATCCAGACATTTGTCTGGTTAGAGCTATTGATCTGTATGTGGCCTTCGCTAAGCGAATTGGAATCGACCTTACGGGCGGTTTTCTGTTCCGTCCTACGTCTTCAGATGACACCGTTATTGACAAACCTTTTTCCTCCTCGGCTGCAGATGCCCATCTCAAGCATTACTTGCGCGAGGACGAGATTGGCGGAGCTGCATCGCTCCACAGTTTCAGATCTGGCTGTGCTATAACCCTTGCTCTCTCAGGCACAGAGCTTCAAGATATAGTGGGCCATGTTGGTTGGCACAATCGTTCTACCGCAGTGTATTACATGCAACTTTCGAAAGTCATGTCCGCTGGTTCCCCTTCTTCTGTCCTTACTGGGCAGACATTAAACATTGAGGATCCGGGGATTTTCTATGACCAGTGCAATAACCTCAGGAGTTTCACTCCAGTCTTTCCACGTTAATCTTTTCTTTGGAGAATGGGAGAATAGTCTGCTCTTAGGCCGGCTTTCTTTGGAGATACGACTGTTTAGCGGTCGAGCTGGTGGATTTGGGGACCATTTTCACCCTTCCATATCTCATTGTATATTTATGTGTATTGTAGGTAGTGAGAATATGTTACTATTCTCAGTACCGAAAATAAAACAGGAATATTTCCATAACAATAGATATCCCACATTTCTTAGCGTTGTATATATTACCACCTTTCTTTGTATTGTGTGCATTTGTCTAACAACATCTCAGAGTGAAGACAGCGACCCACCCTCCCCAGCCCGCAGCCATGATGCGTTGCACTACCTTCAATGCATGTGAGTATACCGCTGTCCACTCCTGTGGACAGGGTCCATTTTCACTCTTCCATATCTCATTGTATATTCATGTGTATTGTAGGTAGTGAGAATATGTTACTTTTTTCTTTTAGAATGGTCGTGATGCAAAGGAGGTGGCAGAAGGCACAAGGGAGGGAATGCCTCCTTTTATCATCTCTCAAGGAAATCTGCAATCCCCGGAGGACATTTTTATCAGTGGAGAACGAGAAATCCTACTAAGAATAAATGGGGGCTATAGAAGTGCTCTTATAACATTGTTATTGTATTTTGTGTGTAACATCCAATATCCGAAGGAATGTACGAATGTTTATCTTTTCCTTCAAAGATACGTGCTAAAAGTATATGACAGTGTGAAGCTGCCGACCAAAGTACTTCAGTTCTTAAATGAATTAAATAGTTCGTGCTAGTACGGATTCTACTATATCGTGATTTCAGTTTAGACTTATTACTGAGCGGTCAGTCACCTGAAGTTACTTTTCTGTATAATGACATTTTTTTTTTGTTGTCTTAGATGTGGCATGGTTTTGTTACTGATTTTTGTATATATGTTGTTCGGTAAAATAATCGGTTAATTAGATGTTGCTTCTTTGTATCAGCCAAATGAAAGGACTTTTTGTTCCTGATAAAATAAAGTTGTTAAAGTTCACTACAAAGAGTGTTAACGTAGCACCTGAATAGGGTTGTTTAACATTACGGAAGGTGTTGATTTAGACCAGTTGGGTGAAAAATTGTCATTGGTGTAAATTTACGCCATGTTGGTGTGCACACAGCTGCAACGAGGTTTACACGATTTTAGCGTTGATTAACATTACGGAAGGTGTTGATTTACACCAGTTGGGTGTAAAATTCTCTTTGGTGTAAATTTACGCCATGTTGGTGTGCACACAGCTGCAACGAGGTTTACACGATTTTAGCGTCATTAATACACTTTTTTGGTGTAGGGACACACTAAAACAGTGTAAAATAAGCACCAGTGTAGTGTGTTTTAACACCACAGGTGTATATTTACTATATTTTAGAGTAAAAATACCCCAGTTATGTGTTGTCACAACACTGGGTGGGTGTTTTTTGGACGCAACAAGAATCGTGATTTTCATACTTTACACCATGTTGGTGTAAACTTACACTGTTATGGTGTTAATAAAACACTTGATTGGTGTTCACACAGCTGCAAAAGTTTACACCTTTTTGGTGTTACCATAACACTCACGATTTTTCTGTGAAAAGTACTTTAATCTTTCTAATTGCAAGACATATCCAGAACATAACTGTAAGACATACCTATAAAGTATGTAATTTTTTGGAGGAGAAATGATCTACCAAAAACACATGTTACAGACATACCAATAAAGTAGCTAATTTTTTAAAGAGGAAAATCGACATACCAAAAACATAGGTCACAGACAATTATGTAAAAAAAAATAATGTGCAATGACATACCAATAACATAGCCTAGGCTACAGACATACCAAAAAAGTAGCTTTAGTTAGTTTTTTTTTCAAGAAAATGACATACGAAAAACATACTAGGTTACAGCCTTGTACCAATAATAGCCCAGACTTAATGTGGAATGACAAATCAAGAACATATTAGCCTACTAACATAAATATAATGTAAAACAAACAAAGGTAGTGTAGCTCACACTCCCTCTCGATGAAAATGGGATACTAGAAACACAGCTTATATAATAGACAGAAAGTAACATCAAATTATAATATTAGTAATGGATGATACGACTCCTCAGGGTTCAAACCATTTTCTATGTTTCAATGAATGTTTATTAAATAGACTTAACTTTTAAAATCATGACTAAATATTACATATTTAATATCATATCACAAAAGTAGCCTGTCGAGCTATACTTAAAAGATAAAGTATAAGAAATAGCAATATATAGAACAAATGATCCACTCAAAAACAGAAATTGCAGCAGCTGTTGAAATTCTGAGCTAATTGTGTTGGGGGCTAGCCCCACATAAAAATAGTCTGAACCAGTGTCAATGAAAAAGCATTTATAGAGGATATCGGAAACTGGAATACAAGTAAGTGTGAATTTATGCCTTTCAACAGCAACCAGATGATTAGCAACAGCTAGTGGCCCTTTCAAGCTGCTTGACTTAAGGAGGCCCCTAGGGTCACTTTGAAATCTCTTGATCATTGCCAAAAAGGTTTTGTTAGTACAAGTACAGTTATCTTCACAAAGAGCATTTGAACAGGGAAACTTGCACCTTAAGTAGTACATAATAGCTCCAAAGCAAACATTAGAATGACCCTTGTACTGAAAAGCAACCACTGAACTGTTTCTCTTCTGACTTTTCCATTTTTTGTATACACTCATCGCTACAGCTTCCTAAAGCATGGAGCACCTCTTGATGTTCTGCTGGTGGGAGAACTGCTGATAATTTAACTATAGTTCCAACAACATAGAGTGGTTTGATTTCACTGATAACTTCCGTGACATAGCCAGTTTCCTTCCTAGTTACTAAAGTGTTGCAGAATGTTTTCACTTCAGACACAGGAAGGCTGTCGCGAAGGCCTGGCAAATGTTGGAGTACAGAAACAGCCTTAATGATTTGCGACTCAGGATTTTGTGATCCGTGGAAAAGATTGCGCACATCGCCGTTTAAGTCTTCAAAAAAGAAGCAGGAACAAGACCATAAAGGACCATTGTTAATCACACAATCCGTAAGGTGAAGAAGCTGATGCAGATTAAATGTCTCACTACGGACATCATAAAGATTTTTAGCTGATGTAAACAAAAATGTTCCAGTAGTTGGCTTGCCCCCTGAGATGCTAGTCTTTAAGAGAGTGAAAACAGCACATACTAAAAGCATAAAATGATCAAAGTACAGTTGATGCAAAATAACTCGCATGACAGGTAATGAATAGTACAGGAGCCAAGTCCGATACTCAGATGCTTTGTAGTGCACACGATCATAGAGACTTCGAGGTATCCTACTGATGTGGTTAGGTGGTTTGATATTGGCTCTTCGTGAATCACAGATAGATATTTTGTCTCCACAATAGTATGGCAAGTGCCTGTAAGCAGTATCAAACCAGCGTGACTTGAACATTTTCACAATTCCAAGAAGAACTGTGTGCATATAGTCTATACTTGTTCCCTTAATAACATCATACCCAGGAAGTCCAAAAACAGGGCTTAATCCTTTTATTCCATTCACCTCGGAATTTTTTTGGCCAGCAATCTTTTGTTCCCTTGCCAATGACGCATCTCGAAAGGTTTGCTCATGGGTTCTTTCTTGCATATCTGTTATACGATCTACTTTTTTCACATACGGATATACCCTACAATTTCCACCTTTGTCAGTACGGACAATCGACCCACTTGAAGTACAGTAGGGGCATTCACATCGACCATTAAATTGCACCCTGCACATAAAGAGGCACTTAGCAGGGGCATCCATCGAACTACTGATAGTTATTCCTCTCACTGTTACGGGTTTGTCTTCCGAGGGAATCTTAACTGGAACACCATCACGGTACAGTTGCTGCATGATTTCAGTAAAAGGCTGCATGAAAGTCGAAAATATTGGTTTTGCATAGCCAAACCACAGTCCCGCAAAGATTCTGTATTTTCTTGCATACCTCAATTTAGGTGGAAGGTCGCATATAATCATATAGACAGGCCAGATACTAAAAGTTGAAGACCTGAACAAGGCCACTCCATCTGTATTCATCTGAAAAGCTAAGTGGTAGCGATTTCTCATGAATCCTTCTTCCATGAAAAAACGTGTAAAGTTTTTGCCGTCGATGATGTCTTCAATGTTAGTTGTTTTTCCACTTTCCTTCTTTTCCTGCTCGTGTTTAAATTTGTAATCAAGCTGGCTTACAAAATGATTGTCTTGAATAAAACAAAGCAACTGCTGTACAATTGGAAAAACAATAAAAGGGTGCCAAGATTTAAATTTCCCCATACTAAAGGAATGGGTGCAGTGTATGCAGTACGTAGTCAGTTGCACGAGGTTGATGTTTACCAATGTACTTATGACAGTTTGAACACATGTAGTGCCATTCAATGGGGTTTTGAAAATCCTTAAAAAAACCCCAAAGCTGCTTCAGGCTCCTGACACAATTATTTGGCTTTGGACAGTGCAACCAGATCAAGGTAAGAAGATGCATAAGTGTGCTTCCAGACAGACAAATGTGCTGTCATAGCAAATGTAACAATGGCAATTACATGCATTGTTAAAGTCAGTGGGGAACCATCAAAAATGGGTTTTTCTGAAATAGCTATTTCAGGGTCAATATCTGAAACAGCATTCTCACAGTCATCCTGATCTAATATTTCCTCCAGCAAAATGACATCATCATCATCATCGTCGTCATCTTTGTCTCCTGTTTCTTTATTTTCTTCAACGTAGTCATCCAAAAAGCTGTCTCTGTATAGTCAAAAGTGCATTGGTCTAAAAATGGGACTTCTGTTTCCACTCCCTCAGTTTCCTGCACTTCTGTTTCCAGCATGTCTTCACACAGGATGTCAGTGTTGCTTTCTTCACTTAATTGGTTACTTGTGCTGGGACCTTCTTCATTCAGATGAACTTCTTGGGGATACTGTTCTATTTGTTTATCCTTTTTGGCCGCTTCTTTGTTCTTTTTGTGCCGATAAAGTGATGCTCGTGGTAGCTTTGAAGGTGAAACATTTGGATCCTTTAGATAGGCACGGTAAGAGCCTCTTTCTTTTGCAGGTAACCTTTTGCGAGTGTCCATATCTATAGACCTTAAACAAAATGACATTATTGGTCTATTCTATGTAATATTGCTGTTAATTTCTAGTCACTCAGTTTGCCTGCTTCAAGTTGATTAATCTAACCTCAAATTGGAGGCAGGGACCTAATTAATTGCACCACCGTTTCCCATCTGTAATTTAAAAATTCTAAAAGAAAGTGAATTTATTTTTTCCACTACCACAAATAATATTTTGTCTTATACATTTTCAGTAAGTTGTTAGGCTATTTCCTTGTGTTGCTTTCTTTGCCTGAAGGACGATCTCATTTCCATGTTTGTAAAAAACCGTAATCACACGTCAGCCGGCTTTCTCACCTCACTCGGTTGTCCGGGCTCTCTAATCTTTCCCGGTAGCGTAAGTCCCTGAACGATACCAGCAAACTGAGTGCTGTTGACCTCTTTTTCCGCTGATCTAGTCAAAGTACTAAACAAATACGAAAAACTTTCCGAGAAACGAACGTTCCAGCTCTTATTTACATAGTAGTCTGCACGTTGTACATTCGATCGACTCCGAATCGTGAAAAACTTATTCACCTGGTCCATGTAACCAAAAAATTAACCAGTGAAAACAATTACATTCGTGTCCTCAGTTATTCTTTTCAAAACAGGAAACAAAGTCTTAATTCCCATTTTTACCGCCATTGTAAGGTCTCCCATGGAGGTACTTACTCCATGATGACGTGTCTCGAGTGAAATGGACATCAGTTATATTTTTCCCATGACCCTTTGTGGGCTGTGACGCACACTGCCTGTATGCTGACATTCTAGCGTGCAGATCAAGTTCAGTCGTGGAAATTTAATACCTAAAGAGGCTCCAATTTTTTCTTAGATTTACTTTCTTCTTTGGTCGACCATCCACGAATTGAAGGAAAGACCTTCATCTGTGTCAACAAGGTCAGGCCACGTGAAATAGACTTGTTAAATACACAAAAAAGCGTGGTGTAAATTAAATGAGCCAGGCTGGCCTGCAAATTTTGTTTATTATAACCAAAAAAGACGGTATTTTTTGCTTAATGATTAAGATATAGGCAACCCGCTCTACTAAACAAGACAAATAAACGCTTGCCCGAGCAAAGATCTGGCTTCGGGCGTAACTATAACTGAAAACTAAATGTCATTGTGAATTAGGGTTGTCTGATGAAAGCCATTGTTACATTGCAACCGTTGCGTGCAAGGTCATGCTACATGGCAGACGCAGGCTGTTTGGTTATGTATCAGTCAATTCCAAGCGAGATCATCCCCCCCGGGGCAACCGCCAGGCATTTGACCTCTTTCTTGCCCAAATGGTGGGGAATTTGACACGAACAGCAGCCCGGACCGTCGGGCATTTGACCGTCGACAAAATGTTGGTCAGCGGTTAAGATTAAAAGTTATCTTGTACTTCATATAACGCGTCATAACTCCACATGGTGGGATCAGCTATTCAGTATGCCATTGTACAAAGTCTGGTCTGCTAAAAAGGACGTCAGGAAATCTGTCGTTGCAGTTGATTTCTTGGATTTTGTATCAAAAGGTAAGCTTTGTCTTTCTGTTTTAAATACCTTAAACTTTTTAATAGCGGGATTCGTTGGCATCCGCCAAGTGAGCCGCCAGGAGTGATGGAAGAAATTCGCTTGTGTAAATAAAAGTCGGGTGTCGCTGGTTTTCGAAGGGCCTGACCAAAAGATCGAACATTTTCATTAATATCAAGTTGGGTGAAAATTTCTGATTGACAAAAGTTTAGATTGTTGTGTGATAAATAGTGTGGTGAAGTTGTAAACAACAGAAGCGACTTGAAATGCGAATCCGTGGAGGAGGTCGCCGCGTAAAACTTCACGTAATTAAAGCTCTATGGTTGACACATCCTATAAATTTGCTTATAACACTCAGCGGGCTTTTGATTTGTATTAAAAAAATCGTTTTTGTGGATAACCCGCGTACGTTTCAAGTTTAGAAAATATTTTTCTTTTGGAAATTGCGTATCAACTTGAAATTATTAATTTGGCTTGAATTTTGTTTTTGGAAAAATAACAAGACTCTAGTCAAAGACATTGAAACTATATTACGCTAGCGGGAGAGTGAAGTTTAAAGTAGTTGGTTATTTTTATAATCAGTAAATATTGTCTTAAACTGGTTCCATTTCTTTATTGTACAATGAAAACTTTCTTAGTCTGACTTCAATTGAACTCATACAGCGCTTCTGTACCACAGGGAAGGAAAAGCTTGGGTTTTCGAAAGAACAAGAGGTACAAATCATCACAGAAGATGATGGGACGGAAGTTGAGGCTGACACTTTTGCTGAGTTTCCACCTGCCACAGTGTTTCTTTTCAAGTCTGCTTCTGTGGATTCTCTCCAACAGAGCGGCGAGGACACTGCAGGAAGCAAGACGACCCTCAAAGGTGTTGTATTGACATAATCAATTTTTACTATCTACTATCTGATCTCATTTCTTTAAAAATACCTACCGTGCTTTAAGGAAGTACAGGACGTTATTTTTATTACCTTACGAATAGTTGATTTATTATGTTCATTACTTTTCTCTTTTTAGCGCCGAAAAACCTCAGTGAAGATGTCATTAACAAAAATTCTAAGATTTATGGCTTTAACAAGGAATCTGCAAAATTGTCAGACTGGCAAAATGCAGTCAATGCGGCAGCATTGGAGTTGGCAAAAAATGACCCCAATCTGTTGTACAACCGAGCAGAGCTCAAGTTTAAAGCAGAGGAAGAAGCAAGGAAGACCCTCATTTTTAAGAAACTGTCTGGATCACGCAGCGTTCGAGTGAACAACAACGCAGAACCAGCTGTTAAAAGAGCCAAACTGAGTGCAGATGATTGGAAAGAAAACATTCCTGCTGTGTCAATCCAGATTGACTTGGTATCAAAGCAAATAACGGCAAAGCAAAATTTGTGCAGCAGGGCAACCTCAGTAAAGGATTACACCTTATGCTCAAAGCTTCAAGGTGAAATGAGGGCACTCTTCAACGAAAAAGGGAGTCTGGAGTCCCAGTGGTATAAAAAGAAGAACTCCAAGCCAGAATCTCCTTTGCCTCCCCCCTCAAGTTCCACTGTACGGGATATAAGAATGATGTTCAAAGTTAGCAGGTAAGGCAATTTTTACTTTAATTCAATCGTCACTTTTCCTTCCGGTGATATGAAAATACACCGTAAACAGTTTGCATTAAAAGTTTCCTCTATATTTTACCAAAACCTAAAAGAAGTGATGAAAAGTTAGAACAAATCAATTACCACCGTGAAATGCTTAACCCCATATTAGATTCGAAGTAGAATGGAAAGAATATAATCCATACAATGTGCAGAAAACCTTTGGTGTCAAATTAAGTCCTAGCAACAAGAGAGGACGGCTTTTTCTAGGTTTTTTATGTCCCGTTGACGGTGCTATTTTCAACGTTATCTGCAAATTCTTGTCTTTTTAGTCTCCTGACGTTATTACTACATCTGCTTTAATCAGCTGGAGCGTAACCTGGATTAAGAACTTGCCAATTCTTTTTCAAAAACTATTATTAATAATTCATCCTCATAAATGAAAATTACAGGTGGGGAGCTCGTAATACGTAAGCACAGTTTTACTACATTTCATTTTTGTTTCTAGCACTTCCACCAAAGTGACACATGATACCCCTGTACAAGCCAACCAGGCAAAGCAAAGTGATAGTACTGACGAGGTAGCTATAGTAAGCGAAGAAGAGGTATCTTTAGTAAGCAGAGAAGAGCATGTCGAGAAAACAGGGGCGCCTAAACCTCTGTTGGAAAGTGTGGAGGAAAAAAGGGCAGATATTCTAGCGGCAACTGAAGAAGAAGAATCCAGCAAGGCAAATGTACCTGTTGTAAATTCTGATGTCTGTTCTCTTGGCGAGGGACAAAGTCATGATGACAAAGCGGATTTCACGGTTCCTATAGTTACCGAAAAAGAAAAGGCAACTGCGGAATTGTCAATTGAAGATTGTTCTCCAAATGATCCTTTTTTAGAGTAGGGAGTCCTCAGGCTAGTAGTAGTATCCCTGAATGTTGGCTCTCAGACTCTGACAACACACAGACTTTGTAGGCAAACAACAGTCACAACTTCAGACTACCAGCTACAACTTTTCGTCAACTTCAAATACCAGTGAAGTCTGCTGTAGAGTGGTTAAAGCATCTGGGTTACATGGAAAAAACCCATCCCAACATGCTGCTGACATGCAGATGTTAGAGAAAGTTACTGAACTTTCGCCAGTTTTTCACAAATCCGATGGAAGCCCTAAGGACATTGAGTGCATACGTGTGGATGGAGGAGCAGATGAGGGACCTTCTCATGCCGAGGTACAGTTCCTATGGACTGAGCGTCACTTTCTCAAACCAACAAAAGTTACACTGGTTACGACAAGATCAAGTGGGGATAGTTTCCTAAACAGAGTAGAACTACAAAATGGATGTTTGGCTAGAGGTCACAGCAACCTCTTCATTCCTTCAACTCTAGCCGGTGCACCTTACTCTGAAACACGGAAATTTGACGAGACGAAACATCGGGAAAATATGGAGGCCGCATTGAGCCAATATATTGATAGGGTGGATCAGACACCATGTATGAGGACAAACATCGCTCTGTTTAGAGGTGTATCCGAGCATGAAACCATACAGCGAAGACAACAACTTCTGGTTTTTTTAAAGGGCAAGGCAAAGGAAAAGGAGAAACAGAAGAAAGAAAACCCGGAGTTATTCAATTACTTTAGCAAAATATGGTCTGTTCGCCAAAACCACGCTGACGATTTACTTCCTGGAAACTACATCTTCCTCCTGCGCTGTTGTAGAGCAAGGAACTGTCCCCATCCTCTCTGCTCAGGTAACAAGGAAACTAGAAATACGTGACTCGCAGAACGTCGTGAAGCTCGGGCACGGGTGCACCACAAAATTGATTGATGGGGGTCGGGAGAGGATAGAATTTCGGTTTAACTGGAGGTGTGGATGGGTGGCCACAATGGTCCCGAATTGTGAGTTAAGATCAACATTCTGGTTCCCAGTCGTTCCTATGTAACTTGCATCCAATCCTCTGTCATGTATAAGAAAATACGTTCAGCCCCCACCCCACCCCACTTCTCTTCATTCTGACATAAGGTAAATTGCTCTCTAGAGAGGATGTATATAGTATTGCTGTGGACCTGTTGTCAGGGCCAATGTGTGGTGTTTCTGTTTATTTTGGTTGGGTGAGAGTATAGGTTTATCAGAAATGCAGTTCAAATTCCAACTTGGAACTTGTTATCTCCAACATCTGCCCAGCCATTTCCTTTAGATTCTGTTGTACAGCTTTTGTTCTATTTACTGGGTATTGACAAGTGTCAATACTGGCTAACACAATTCATTATTTCCTTTGAATGGTTGAGATACTGTAGCAGGAGTCTACTACTGCTGAAGAGTGATGCGGTGTATTAAAAAAAATTATCCATTTTTACCCAAAAATTGAAATAAGAATAATACAGAATAATGGCAAGCAAAGCACAGAGTTTCATATCGATGTGGTAGCATGTTTATTCATTCCCCCCAACACACTATAAAAATTGGATTAGATAATTGTTACAATAAAATAATAAGTTAACCCTTGAATCCCCAGTTACCAGCATCTCCCTACAATAGCAATGCTTTAATTAGGTCATCAGAATTAAGGAACTGATCACCAAACATGAATAGTGTTAATTCCAGTAGAAAGAAGTTCTCTGCACTAGTACTACAAGAAATGTATAAAGACCAGTAAGGAGAATTTGCAGGCTTACATTGGGGCTTAGGGAGGTCAGTTGGTATGGAAAGCAAGAGTAGCTAATTAAGGGAAAGGGTGAATGTAGATTATAGCATGTGAAACCTTCAGAGGTAAGTAAACGTTCACATAGACAGATCATGCTGAAGGTGATCAGGATCTCAATTCCCCTGATTTTGGTGCTTGCTTGTGCACTGCGAGGAGACCTGTGATGCTGGTCACTGTATGTAGCATGAAATTATTGTCAATAATCAATGTTCAGCAGTAATTTTTGTTTCACATCAAATACATGCATGTATGTACCTATACCCGCTACACATTTTAAAGCGGTAATTGCGAGGCAGAGCAGTACTTGTAAGTGCATTTCCAAACCAAATTGTGAACAGAAATTGTCCTTTCTGATCCATCTGAATATTATTTTTAAACTATTAATAGGGTCAATATCCATAACGGAAAACATAAACTTTTATAAATTCTTACTGATCCAATATGAATTATTTCTTTCAAATATTTTTCGGGAACGTCCTAAACTTAGAATTTAAATTCTTTTTACTGCTCATACACAAATATGCAAATTGTGGGAACTGAAACCTATTTTGTGAAATAATTTCATTTCTCTTGTGTAATCTGTAATTTTGATCATACTTGGAAAAGTAATTACATGTTGATAATAATTACTAGTGCATCAAGAGTAAAGATAATGGTAGAGAGAGGAAATAATCTTGAGCCAACCTGTTCAGTCACCGTCCTTTGGAAAGATAAATTTCTAGCAAAAGTATTTTGATGATCGTGCATTTTTTGTCGCCTCTCGTTGCTTCTATAACAAAATCCTTTTGTCGAAGCACTTCTAGTAGGTGTCGCCGGTACTGATCGATTTCAGCATACATTTTCTCAAAGAGTTTGTAACCACTGAGTTCATTGTCATTATTCAATTGGTGTGGCTGAGTTATAATTTCAAAGACCTTGTATTGATTCTGGCGTTGTTGGGGAATCTCATTTTGTGGCAGCGCTGTGCTATCAAGCTAAATTTAAGCTACCTTGTGTATGTTCCAAGATTTCTTGCCTGTAATATTCCAGTCTCCTGTTTGTGTCCTGCTGACGGCTTTAGTCTTGCTAGGCTATTACCGGTAAACGATGTTCTCCTACCTGTGCTTTCTTGTCGTCGACTCTTTCGCCTTCGTTGCTCGCGCTGAATTTCAAGTCGGCGTTCACTCTCAGTTTCAGTTGTAAATCTACCCCGGGATGGATTTTGAGCCACTTGTTAAACCAGGGGTTGCTGTCTAATTACTTGTTCACAGACGACGAATAAAAATATCAGCACGTAAATGTACGTAGCGAAGCAGGCAAGAAATGAAGAAACACGCCGAAGAAACATGAGAGTGCGCAACTGTCAGTGGTCGCAATTTGGTTTTGTTGCTAGGCAACTGTGCGGACACCATCGAAATATATATGGGCAGATCGAGATTTGACCGCCCTTAGCAATCCTTGCGCGATCCCCACGTGGCAAATTTATAAACCTCGCTACGCTCAGAGGGCCTTTGGCCCTCCTCGCTTCGCGAGGAATAATCATTTTACTTCTCAGACGTTTCTTGGTTCACGGTTACTAACCCATTTCCTGGACTGATTAACCTAATTAAATTGTATACCCATTATTATTGTCACCTGGGTAACAATACAGAAGACTGCCCGCAAGAATCCACGACATCACGGAGATTATTCTGCATCTGTAGGCAACCTGAAGGAAATCAGTAGGTGTTATCATGTTTAATTGATTTAATACTGTAATTAAATAGATTTGTAAATATAAAACAAACCGCATTCTTTATATTTTAACTTGACAGAACTAGGATTTGCTGTGACCAGTGTGGGGAATGGTTCCATCTAAACTGTATTGGTGTAACAGACGACGAAAAGGATGACACACCTTACATTTGCAACAAGTGTACACAGCAAGGTATTCTACTGTGAAATTCAAATAAATTATGAGAATATATTCTTGGTTGTTTTAGTTTTCACATGTTGTTTTCTCTGTTTCTTTTAGCTCCTTTGGGTGACTCTGAAGCTCTGCCTAGGTGGTATCCAGATGGTCCCTCTTTCAAATTCTTTCCCTACCCTGTCATCGACGAGGAAAGACCTTGGGGTGGCGAGTGTGAAGGCTGTGGTGGGAAATGTACGGGCCACTACATCACAGATGTGGACAAATTGCTCCAACTCAACGAAAGTGCAAAAACTGTACGCGCTTTGCCACCATCAGTGCTAATAGAGGAAGCATTTAAGAAGCAGCAAGCTAATTCCAATTTTCAAGCACTTGCCAAAAAATGTTGCCTGACAGAGGAGCAGGTCCAGTTATGGTGGGATCATCTCCACCAAAATGCACTGAACCGGGCAAGGGGGGCTGAAAAAGCAAAAGCAACTCGCTTAAGAAAAAAGCAGCAACAACAAAAATAACTGTTGTTTAAATCACAACCATCGATGTAAACTTGTTATAACATAAATCGTGAGAATAGTTAATGAAGACAAAAGTTTACTGTTATGAGAGGATTTTCTGTATGAAAAACCTTTTCCTTAAGCCTTCAATAATTGTCTTTCCTTTAAATAAAGTCAGAGCGTTCGTGTTCTATTCATCACAACCGTGGATGTAATATTGTTATAACAAATTGTGAGAATAGAAAATGACAGAAAAAATTTATTGTTACGAGAGGATTTCCTGTCTGGAAATCCTTGCCCTCATTAGTTAAAAGTCTGAGCGTTTGTGCTTTATTCATTTTTTGCGAAGTCATGATGAACTTTGTACTTGCGGTGTATAAATAATTTCTTTGGTTGATATTCAAGTTTTGATATTCATAATTTCTTTGTCTGATATTTCTACTTTTTATATAGAAACGTTTGTAATACATTAAATCCTTTCAAGTAGAGAATCTCCCTGCTTGTCAATAAATTTATAGGAAACACTATTTAACTTTCATTCTTTAAGTTGTCTCGTTTCACGAGTGGGCGTATTTAATTAATATTTAAAAGTGACTTGTACTTTGTACCTAAGACATAACAAAAATTGCGTTAATGTGTGGGTTCAACGTATCTTTTCCAATAAAATTAGTATAATGAAGCTACTAAAGAGTGTTCATCTAGTGTACACAAGAAAACCCCTACTCACAATGACATTTCAGCCCCGACTAGTGGGGCATTTGACCGTGCAACTGGCTCGCATAGTGGGGATTTTGATCGGACATTTTGAAAAAAGTCAAATGCCCGGGGGTTTGCCCGGGGGGGGGGATGATCTCGCTTGGAATTGACTGATACATTAACAATACGAAAACACTATGCTTTTTTTCAATTTTGCAGTTAAAATGTTCATCAACATATCTATACACTACAAAAACGCAGTCTTACCTCATATAGGGCTAACCTTATCAATAGCCGCTATGATCCGTCGAACTACTGGCTTACAATGCTGTTTTATGAAAGCTGGTAAATGTCGGGTCGTTTTCGTGATGAAGCCTTCTGGACTGTATAAATGAATGAATTGTACATCACGCACTGATGTTCGTGACAGAACCGAACCACGCGATGTCATTCTGGTAATTTCTGACGTTACAATCTCCGAATCTCCACTCACGCAAGGGATAAGGAGTTGACATCTGTTCAGCAAGCAAGAGAGAGAATCATCATGGAACTCCACAAAGAATTATAATAAAACAAAATAAGCCTTTTAGGAACTCTTTAATGTAGCAAATGGGATATATACTATTCAAATCATGTGCTGTGACTATCGTGAGCGCGCTTCAAAAGAGCAGCTACAGATCAAGTGGTAGAAATAAACGTTCATATCATGTTGCAGTCAGTTTTCAAATCTCACACGTGACAGCAGGTCAACGGACATCAGCGAAGCCGTAATTTCAAAACTAACAAACACAAAACTAGAAAATGAAAGCTGCACTCATCTTTTTCTATAGTGATAACACACTGTTAGTCAGAAAGCAGTCGCAGTGTATTTTGCAAACTTCGTTCGAGCAGGGGAAAGAAATTGAAGTAAAATGTAGCGGATGTCCATATGTCGCTTTGAGTCCTACAGACAGCAGGTACGTTAACTGGAAGTTTTATTTATCCTTAATCCTTATGTAAATAATTTTATATTATCAACAAATTGTTTTTTCCACTTTACAACATTGAAATGTACTTGTAGGCGTATACGTCCTGAGGTACAGTAAAATCCAACCACCTCTTTGTAGTCATCGCCCGAGCTCGATTTCACAAAACAAAGCCCTTTGTTCTTATGTACATAGGTTGGCTTAATGTTATATTTGAAAAGAAACTTTTCCTAAAGTTTGAGTCCGGGTTTGAGTCCGTGTTAGAAAAGGTTTTTGTTAAACTCAAACGGTCCTGCATGGCTTACATTTTATCATATTTTTGAGTTAAGTTTATGCAGGCATAATAATTGTGTTTCTTCTCTTACAAAAGCTTGCCATATATTTATGACATTCACATGCTTTTGCATTGTAATAGCCGGCCCCCTAAAAGTAACAAAATCACTTTGAATACTGTTTTTAGATGATGAAAAATCCTTGGACCCTACTCTGAAATAGGGGTTACAAATCATTGAGAAGTTTTCAAAAGAAGAGAAAAGTGAGCTCGATTATACTGCCTTTAGAAATTGGTTGACAGTTGGAACATTAAATAGATTTAGTATTAAGCTAGTGATTTAGAGGTATTTTCTGCGTAATTTTAATGGCTTCTGAAAGACGAAACCCAGCGAAAATTCACGACAAATCTGCAGAACCTTTTAATGGATGAACACTACACAAATTTAAACTCTTTTTAATGTATAAGAACCATTTTTATAAGAACTTTAAGGCTGAGAATTGCCCCCAAATTTAAGAAAATGTATGGGCTAAAACAAAAACATGCAAAAACCTATGACAATATGCAACCGGAAGTGAATATACAGGACAAGAATATTAAGTGGGACGTCAGGGCAAAGTGTTAAGATACTGATAATGATTATGCTGAAAAAGGAGTATTAATTTGGTTTAAAAGTCACATTTATCAGAAGAAATGAAACGCTAAAAAATTAGAAATCCATTGGCACTGCACACAAGTAGACGTTTACCCTCCTTCACAGCATATAGTCTCCTTTGGTCTTATTCCCAGAAAATCGGCTCATCCTCGTTGTAAAAAACCAGCTGTTATACTCACGGGTGACGTAAAACAAAGAAAACAAAGAAGTCAACACAATAGAACCTAGAAAAACAAAAGGTGCAAAACAGAGAAAAAGTTCACAGGTTCTTACACTGAGGTAAACCCAAAAAATCATTATTTTTGCATCTTTGTTATTTCACCTCGATCATACGAAATCACTCAAACTGACGTGAAACCTGTAGCTCAACAATATTTCACAGTCTATGTTATAACAAGACTTTCAACTGTGCTTTCCAGGTGTGAAAAACCACCCCACCCCCACCCCCTATTAAGGCATGTAGGCAATTGGCAGATATAGAATAAAACTAGTAACAGTAATCACAGATTAATTAAGTGCCTTCGATGGTTTAACTTGAAAATGAGGCATTAATAAGACTCCTGCATGAAAAATAGGTAAAGTAGTGTGACAGAGAAACAGACAAAATGCACGCTGCCAAGTTACAGTTAGTCTTTAATCGAGAGATGACAAGGACAATATAATAATAAACTAACATTTTATGCTGGCCTGCTTTCACAGATGATTCATCAAGTGATCACGACAATGACGAGCAGTGTTCCGAGGCAAAGTCACCTAGAAAATCAACACCCAAACAAAGCAAGAACGGAATTAAGGCAAAAATTTCAACTAAAACAACTATGGATAACGGTAACTCTAAATCTTCCAAAACTGCAGTGATAAAAGATAGAAAGAAGAAAGGAAAACCTACCGCTGTTCTTCCAGACACTAGCATTGATGATGACGAAGCATTTCAGATAAGGGTGGGTCACAGAGGACAAATAGTGTCATGAAATATTATTTCTATAAATATATAAAAATATAATCTTGATATATTACATTTTCATATGCAATGCAAAATTAATGACCTAAAGTCTCCAGTAGCTTATAGAAATGTAAGAAATGTAGTTAGCTGATGCTAGTTATTATATGGCCTTATAGTTTAAAACCACTGACTTATTCTTTTGCAACACTGAATTTTATTGGCCTCCAACCCTTATCAAAATTGTAAGGAATCCAATGCAAGACTATTAATTGATAACAGTTATCCCTTGTTATGCAAAGATTATTATATTTTTATTATTTGTTTCTATTTTTTTATGCAAAGTTTATTACAATTTTCAGCGAGGCAGATTAAATTAACAAGAATGGTTCTTTTTAATTAGCATAAGTGTCTCAATCTTTTGCGATTGGTTGTAGCGACCGTTTTTAAGTCTGCTAATAATACATGGTACAATTTTTGCAAATTTGATTTTTCTATGGTTATATAATAAGGTGAAATCTTGAAACGTAATTAAATACTAGCTAAAGAGATCATTCCAGAAAACCTTTTTAAAGCAACAAAAAATGATGAGATACTATTTTTATGCTACATGAAATCACCTTTACTCTATATTTGAATGTATATATCTCCTTATTCTTAATAAATTTATTTGTTACTAATGGTGGGTAAAAAAAGAGCTATATATAGAGCAAGAAAAAAGCGTAATTGTTGTATGCTTATAGGGACTAACTGAGAACAAATCTGCAAACCTCTTGAATGGAATATATATGAATTAGCCTGCTTTTCGCACTATTGAATTTGATTGCCATGGGTAAATATTCTAGAATTAATAATTGTTATTCACAACTCCAATTACGCAGGCAACTGACTTAACAAAAGATGCTCCACTGCTGACTCTGTGGACAGCCACTACTTCACGCTCAGGCTGCAGAACAGACATTCAAGGTATAAAATGTATTTAAAACTCTCAAGTTAATATAAATATAATTCAGAATAAGTCTTCAAATTAGATTTGACATCAAGCATGCCAGATTACACATGTACAGATTCTTTTATAACCCCAAAACAGAAAACTCACAGGTTTTCTAAAAATACAAATATATTCAGCAAATTAAATTGTGGGGAATAACTAATAGGTCAGATAATATGGTCTGTAATTATTATAAGTGCATGAACAATACTGTAACTCAGCTGTTTGTACCAACCGAAACAGGGCTTTTCATCTTTAAGCAATTTGCTAAGAAAACTCTTTAGAATCAATAATTCCAGTGGTTCAAAATAACTTTGGGAGAATAGTCAGAAGACAATTAACAAATTGCTATTCAGTTTAATTATAAACTGAAAGACCTTAAGGCCAGGTATTCTGTGCATTAGATAAAATTGTGTATGAATCTTTTTTTTTTTACTTAAATTCTGAGTGCTTTTATAGACTATTAAAAGCAGTGTCCAGCAGCGCTAGCATAAGTGTTAAATTCTCAATAAACTTTTATTGTAAATTATTAATAGTCCTGCACAGACACAAGTTTCAAGAAGACATGAAAAATAATTGACCAATTTGCATTCATGCAGAAGCCTGTTTTTCATTGCAGCTGCATCAAAAACCCAATTATTCAACAAGGAGACTAAAAAACCTAATAGTCCTACAAGATCTTCTCCAAGAAAATCAGTTGATGCGACAAAGAAAACAAAAACTACTCCTACAAGATCTTCTAAAAAAAAATCAGTTGATGCGACAAAGAAAACAAAAACTACTCCTACAAGATCTTCTCCAAGAAAATCAGTTGATGTGACAAAGAAAACAAAAACTACTCCTACAATGTCTTCTCCAAGAAAATCAGTTGATGCGACAAAGAAAACAAAACTACTCCTACAAGATCTTCTCCAAAAAAAATCAGTTGATGCGACAAAGAAAACAAAAACTACTCCTACAAGATCTTCTCCAAGAAAGTTACCCATCAGCTCAAGCTCTTCAAAAAACACTAACGGATGTGTAGAAAAACAACCGAAGTCCACTCTACCTTGCCCCCGAAATAGCTGTAAAGATGTGCGTAAGAAACTTGCTGAACTGAAAGAGCGATATGGAGAACTGGATTCCAAATATAGAAAATTAGTAAAGAGACAGCAGGAGCTGGGTGTGTTTGAATTTTAGTAACTTATTTATTGATTTGATTTGTTTTTGTCACGTTACAGGTTTTAGAATGAAGTTAAAATATACAGAAAAGATGGTTTTTCAGTTTGGAAAGAATTTTGTACCAGGGAAATTCGAAATTTTATTACTTAAAAGTTATATAGCACCTGCATTGGTTGCACACTCGCTTTATATGTAGTGAATTCATGCATACTTCGAGTTCTGTCAAAAATGCACTTATGCCTTCTGTTTTATATTTTGACCTTCAGTTTTGGTCTCTTTACTTCACAACTGTCCTTATCTGATACTCCAATACTGATAAATCACGCTGAAAACCATGAACAAAATAATATATTGCCATAGTAATTAATACATACAATGGTTAATAGAGACTATAAAAAAATGCAATGATAATATAATTATGGTCTAATGCAGTATTTTGATCTTGCCAGAATCACATGGAAGGGTTAATGCTCCTGAAGATGAAGTGGCAGCTGGAAGAGTAACACCAGAGGTAGCTGCAGAACGAAAGGTAAATTTCTAATAACATTATCACATTTCTGAATTTCAGAAATAATGGTTCAATAGCAGAATTATTATATTAGCTTTCCCTTAAAGTATAAACCTGCACAAGAAACTGTGCAAGGGAATGCAACATTTTTTATGTTCATTTGTCATTTAACCCCTGACCTTGGCTTACGTGCTCAAAATTAAGGCTGGTTTTTATTGATCCAGTAGTTACTTATATATATTAACGTCACACCATTCAGAATGATCGACCAGCAAAATTTACCAGTCAAGAGCTTTGCTGAGAACGTGACAAACTATAATTTGCGTGAGTATTTAAGTTTCAAATTATTGAAATTCAAAATATATATATTTGTTTATTTATTTCTTTTTTACATTGCAGATGGTCGAGCTCATTGGAGGAAGTAGGGTCTATATCTACAAGAGCCAACTTGCCATGTGCAAAAGCAGCTGTAGATCAAGGAGTTCCCTTGCTTGTCAGCTGCTTAGGATCTTCTTTACTGACGACCAGTTAATAAATGGAAAACTAAGCAATCGGGGCAACCGGGACGACCTTTCCCTACTGGATCCCCACATTGTAAATATTATAAAAGGTAAATAATAGTTTTTTTTTCCATTTTTGTAATGTTTAATGTTTACTAAAAGTAGTTTCATAATAAATACCACAATCATCAACACTTAAACCCTAATATATATATACCCTGGCCTGTTTTACATCTAACTGCACCTTTATATAAAAGAATAAAAATATTTTGCATGCATGCGGGTATCCTGTTATAAGTGTCAGTAATAGTTTTTAAGCTAAAATATGAATAAAAGGCACTTAAAAAGGATTGCATATTAAACCCGGAAGCTCAATTTCAAAACGATGCACATTCATAAGAATAAGCAAAATATGAAAATCATCTCCACTTTCTGACAATAAAGATTATGAAATATTGAATAGCACAGGTCACTGTTGTAACAAGGGGATAAATTGAACCTGTATCTCACTAAATTGGAAAATCTGTCTGGGAAAATATTATTAATACGCCATTACAACCCCATATTAACTGTATTAACTATTATATTTTCAGCTTACTGCAATTCAACTTCGTTCAAGGCTGACAAGGAAGTCAAGGAGGGCCATAAGAAAGGGCCTGGCCATGCTATGACCCTGTGCATAAGGCAACTTCGGCGAAGGGCCCTTAAGACTTAGCTGCCCCTTCAGCCAGCACCACATGTACAGTTTCTGATGATGAAGACCAATCCAGTGATCATGAGGAGTCAGATGAGTCGAACAATTTCTCTGATTTAAATGAAAATGTTGATGAAGATGAAGATGAAGATTTATAAGCCAAGTTGTTACAAAATAATATTATTTTAAAAAACAATGATTAGATCTGGCCTTTTAATGTTCAAGAGTTAATATAAGAATCTTTTGCAAGTAAGTCTATTAAATATGATTAAATTTCTTTTGACAGGTTCTAAAATAAGCTTTTAATGAGTGAATCATAAATCAAGAAATATTTCTACTGTACTTTTTATATAATTTGTTGTGAGACTTGCTCAGAGGCCTTTGTAGAAATATCATGGCTCTTTTACTGCATAATGTTGCTTTATTGTAAAGTTGTGCACATTGAAATTGGGGGTAGCTTTATTCTAATAAATTGTGTGGATGGGACTTTTAACAGTTTTTTTTTAATATTATAAAATTGTGCTTTATTTAATTGTGTCCTGAATGTGTCACTGGTTTGAATTTTAAGTCATACATACCCAAGACATAAATTTCACATATGTGAGAAGGACAATGTACGTAGGTCTAAAGTGGTAAAATGAAAATGGTAGAATTTTAGGTATATCAAAGTTTGTTCCAAAATATATTTTAAGGTACTTTTTTGGTATGTCTGAAGTAGGACAAACATATTTGAGATCAACCCTTAACATACCAAAATTAAGTATGTTTTCTGTATGTCAAGATCAACAGATTTGTTTTAGGTATGTCAGATAACATATGTTCTTGATATGTCACTGGTGTGTTTTTAGTATGTCATACATACCCAAGACATAATTTTTCAGTATGAGGGTAAGGTATGTTTTATGTAGGTCCAAAGGGGTATGTTTTGGGTCCTTTTCAGGTATATAAACTTTGTTCTAAATACATACTTAAAGGTACTTTTTTGATATGTCACAAGTAGCATAAACATATCAGCGATCTACCTCTAACATACCAACTTAAAGTATGTTCTAAGTATGTCATATGTATGTTCCTGGTATGTGAATGTTATGTTTTTGGTATGTTTAACCATACCATTGACATATCTTGTAGATATTACTAACATACCCAAAATTTGGTGTGGGTAGCTATGGAATAGTTTTGTCCCATTTTTTTATAGTGCATTGAAAGCTTATCATTTGACCTAGCAATCTTTTCTTGAAGTGAACTGAACTGAACTGAATAACTTTATTTTAGTGTTATAAAATTAAACATGCTGGGGTTGTCCAATGTAAACTAATCATTACAGATTTTAAGACAAAACGCTAAAATACAAATTATTTACAATCCCTAAAATCAATGTACTTTTAACTGGATGCAGATCTACTTTACAGACGTATTTTAGTTTGGTTAGCAGTAATTATATGTCAGGAATGTGGGTGTTGGATTTGCATTGATAAATGAGCTGCTTTCCCAGTGACAGGATGTGATTTATTAATGCCATTTCTTTGCTATTGTTTGAAAAACCAAAAACGTTTTTTTTTTTACTGAATTGTCCAATACCTTGTTGAGCCAATCAAGGTTAACATAAGCAGTTCGATAGAAAGATAAATGACTGAACATACTGAAGCAGTTCACAGAGTTCCTTGTATTTTGGACATGTCGTCGAATCTCTTTTTTTCTTTAACTCGCCAAGTAGAGTACTCCTTTCCGGGCATCTTGTTGAACTTTCACCCTTCTTTTTCAGATGGATGTGGAGGCAGCTTTATATGCCACAGATAAAAGTCTTCAAGATTTGGGACTGAAAGCAAAAGGGGACATTTTTGCCCTTAAAGCATTCTGTCAACGCCAAACACCGATGCATCAAAAGGTGGGAGACGATTATGAGGAAAGAAAGAGGAAACTTGTTGAGGAACTCCAAAGAGGCAGAGAGAAAGTAAAGTCTAGGAAAACAGAGAAAGCCAGTAGTAGTTATGGTAAGGAGAAGGACAACACATCGGAACTGCAGAAGCAAGCAAAGAAAGATGGTGTCAAGTCAAGAAAGGTCACTTTTGGCTGGATGCACTATTCTGCTGCAGAGAAGCGTTTTCTATCAGTACGTTTAAACAATGGTGGTGGTACCCGTCGGATTGATGTGCCAGCTCATTCTAGCAAAGACGACTTAATAGCTGAAGGTAAAAAGCTCTTCTTTCCAGATGGAGAATCAGTTCATGGAAAGGAAGAGGAAATGATTTTCGACCTAGCAAATTTCAGATCTGAGCAAGTTGAAGATTACCTTTAAAATGGTGAAACCACAGTTCCTTTCACAGTGCAAAGGTACTCACAAAAACACAAACTCACGTTGACAAGGCTAAATGTGACATCTCGATCCAAGACTTCATTGCCTGCTACAAGTGAACCTGATGCCTTAAATGAGGATGACGCCGATCTAATGACACCAGCATTTGGAGTGGAGCCTGCAGTATCAGTGATGGTACCTAACAAAGATCAGCAAGACAGTGCCAAGGCCTGGCGCATGACGTATGCAAGCACAAGTTTAGATGGTGAATCTTCCTTCTCTCACTCTGAAGGCTTGTCTTGGTTGAGTGATGACATGGCATGGTTAGATCATTCACTTCTTGACACATCAGAAGAACGCCAGCAGTTGTTGAAAGAACAAGAAGAATCATTGCTGCAGTCTCTTGAGATCGACCGTCAAAAAGAAGAGGAAAAGAGACAGCAGGAGATGGAAAATGAACGACTGGAAGCCATCAGATTATCTAGGTCTTTAAGAGTGCCTGCTAAACCGGAAATAGGAACCCTAAGAGTACGGATAGAAGTTCATCATGTGACCACTGGAAAACTTGTCCGATACTTTTCCACCGAAGACAAGATGATGTCTGTCTATGATTGGATTGGTTCCCTGGCAAAGGAGCCAGAGAACCTTCAGCTTTGCTCTTCGCCAGAAGTTGTTGCAATGCCATCTGACCCCGTCAGCAACTCCATCCTCTACATGCAAGTTACAGAGAACTCTGTACTTTTGTTGGAGGATTCTGAGATAACATTCAAAGGGTATGGCTGGTGTGGCAGAGAGGGGAGGTTTGTGTTTAAGAAATAGAAAAGGTTTTGATTGCATTGTGCTTTTACATTTATTTAAAAGAAGAGTAAGACTCGAACTACTGAAAGGCTCATAATAGAATGTTAGAAAATATGTCACAAGCAGACTCTTTGAAGAGAACTAAACGTACGGTTTTTGTGGATAAATTTTTATTAAATAGTTTTTATAAAGTGATCGGTATCATTTTACTGAAATTTTATTCAAACTTTCCCATCCTTATCCTTTATCCACACAGCCCTGCTGTTAGGATTACTGAGTTTGTGAACAGGGACTTGATAAATATGAATAGTTAAACAAATTATTGTCTGACCATATTGGGAACAAATGACATAGATTATGACAGACTGGAGTACCGATCGACCAATCGACCAATGGGAGCATGCCAAAATTTAATTTAGCGTTGTACTATAATATATATTAGAATTAGATGAATGTTGGTGTGTGGGTAGGTCAGTGAGTGAGTGGGTAGATGGATGGATAGATGGATGGATGGTTGAGTGAGTGAGTGAATGTTTCATTAAGCTTCAATGGATAATGAATGAACAAACGGCCAAAAAAAAAACCAACGTAGAGATGAAAACGG
Organism: Siderastrea siderea; assembly: GCA_964030785.1. Taxonomy (NCBI): domain Eukaryota; kingdom Metazoa; phylum Cnidaria; class Anthozoa; order Scleractinia; family Rhizangiidae; genus Siderastrea; species Siderastrea siderea. The sequence continues at coordinate 15,685 of CAXIQD010000257.1, read as the reverse complement.
GGAATTTAGCACTGCATCCTTAGAGTGCTTTTTGTTGCGCTGTTTAAGGCGAAGTTAGATTTGGGTAATAACAAAAAGCATAAGAAATGATGATGATGACCCTCTCAATAAACAGCATCCGGCTGGACTGAAGTAGCGTGTATGTACATTTATTCGAATCTCTTATACAGTTTTCTGAATATTTTTTCTAGGCAACCTAGGACTTCCTTTAATGGTTCTGAATTCGATGTCACAAGTCAGCCCCGGGAAGATGAAGACCACATGGCAGAAGAGAAAAGAGAAATTGTTAAGGAAAAATACAGCAAGCTACAAAAGAAGCGTAAAAAGGCCCTGGATGCCCTGGAAGGGAACGTTTCTATCATTGTTAATAAGGAGAACATTGTACATGATCTCATTTCTGTATACAAAGATCCCAGTATCCTTGAGAAGAACGTATCAGCACTGATTTTTGATATTGTACACTAAAGGAACACTAACTGGAAATTTGTCATCTGTCAAGGAACTTATGGAGAAACCAAAGGATTGAACATTGCATGAACTCGTGGATTTACGGTTACTGCAACACAGACTTTTGCACTGTAAACCGCCAGACAGTGTCGAGCATCTCGTTGATCTAAGAAAATAAAGGACAGATTTTACGGCTGTTACAGAAAATATCCTACCAAGATGGAAACGGGCCCTCGGAATCATTTTAAGGTGTATTATAACGAGGTTGATTTGGATCAGCTTAGAAATGAGAACAACCGGTTAAGCGGAGAGAAAAAAATAGAAGAATCACTGGTGAAGGAGAAGGCAAAGCGATTGCGAGGCGAAGAAAAAGCGTGAGAATCTCTCCAGAAGCTAAGAAGAGAGGGGCCTTCTACATGAAAAAGTTTAAGAAATTGGCCAAAAAAGAGATCAAAATGGGAAAAAATGTACAGGCCCTGCTAAAAAGAAATTTCATGATTATTCTAAATGCAACCAGGGAAGAATAAGAACCCAGTGGAGTTGTTAACAACTTGTTAACAACAGTTGTTTACTCCTTACAGTTGTTAACTTCACTTTTACTATCCCAAATGAAAAGGAGGTGGCAATGGGTGAGAAGGGGAGTTATGTACTCCCTGTTATAAAAACCACAGAAACATATGATAATCTAAGAGAGAGCATAGCAGACCTTTAAATGGAAATGTCAAACTTACAGGAGATAGTGCAAATAATTGCTCCTATAAAATGGAATACTTTTTGGGTGGTGACTGGATATTTTTAGCACTGGTTGGTCTATTCAGGGCAAATCAGGAATACGCTTGTGTGTGGTGCAGGTGCAACGGTGGGACAGAAGCAACATTAAGACATGCATATCACCATGTAAACATTTTCCAGCTACGATTTGCTGTGAAGGTGACAAATGGATTCCCAGATGCCACCTTCAAGTTCACCAGAACTAGTTTCATGGGACTTACAAGACAAGTCATTTAGTTCTTGCCCCTTGTCTTCCCTTAGTTTGGTTATAATGATAGTCAGGGTCATATCGTTTAATAGTTTTAGTACCCCTTAAAATATCAACTTTCATTTCTTCTAAACTGGTTACACCTGTCAAAACTGGAACTTTTGATTATGAATTGCCATTTTTATATTTTTGGCTAGGATTAAGCAATGGATTGTCATTTCACCTGTTTGCATGGTAGTGGACTCTGTTCCCATCACTTCTTACAAACTGAAATGTAATATATGTAGTCTTAACAAATCTTGTGATATTGAAAAGGATTGCAAAAGCTGGGCAGCTCGATTTGAGGGCTCGAATAGGTTAAGATTCCGTTAAACCCTTACTATTGGGAGGACGAAAATTGCCCGTAATGCTCAGAATTCGTATTTTTCTTCAAGTGCTCTGTCAGTCATAAAATTGAATCCAAGCTTTGAAGTATATGGCGAATATTCTTTGATTTCATTTCGCGGAATATTTGCAATCATGGCGGGCCGACGCGTCAACTTCTGCTCCCGAGTATTCTCGCTTGTTTTTACCTTCTGTGTACTCCTTTTCTTGGCTCTCAAAGGTGAATACCTACTGTTCGGCAAACACTATTCATGTGTGCGCCTGGAAGCGACTGGGATGTATAGAGAATCTGATAGTGCTTCTAGTTTGCTGCTGAGCGCCTTGCAAGTTCGAAGGAGAAGAACACACGGATCGTTCCTGAAATGCCGAGTGCCGTACGATGTGTCAGGAATCTGCTCTTTCCAACTCAAGAAGCTCTCTGGCGATGTTCATCCTAATCCTGGTCCATCTCGGACCGGTATAAAATTTCCTTGTGGAGAATGCCAGAGTTCCGTCAGAAGCAATCAGGACGCCACATTATGCGCTACGTGCGAACGATGGTTTCACGCAAGATGCATAGGAATGGGAAAACAGGTTTTTAAATATTACTTGGAAAACCATCACCTTGATTGGGAGTGTGCTTTCTGTTCTCTCCCTCAATAACAACATTCACAATGAAAGTTCAGAAGCCCTGCCGAATGGCGCAAATCTAAGGGAGCATGCAGATAATTATCTACAACAAGCTGCCCTACATCTTAACTCCTCTACAAAGGATCTAAAAATTGCTCATCTTAACATTTGTAGTATCCGTAATAAGATCGACGAGTTAAAGGTACTACAATCCATTTGTGGTTTTGATATAATTGCAATAACAGAAACGCATTTGGATAACTCAATTTCTGATAATTTTCTGCACGTTGATGGAATGAAGCTCTTCCGCCGAGACAGGAAGAAATGCAAGGGAGGAGGCTGCATTATGTACTGTGCTGAAAACTTGCAGACGACCCATCGTAAAGATTTGGCCTCAAAGGATCTTGAGGCAACTTGGGTTCAGATCAAATTTCCTACCACTACTGCATTGTTCTCGGTTGTTTACAGATTGGAACTTGAATGTCCCAACTTCTTCGAGGATATCTATGGTGTTTTCAAGAAGGCATGGATGAAGTCAGACACCATCGTTCTACTTGGCGACTTCAACTGTGATCTTCATGGAATTGAGAGTAAAGAAGGTCGTGAAATTCAACCAAAAACAAGAAAGCTGTTGAATTTGTTCCAATCTTTCGGTATGCAAAACATAGTCAATACGCCTACTAGGATCACACCTAACTCAAGTACGCTAATTAATCTGATTGTCACAACAAAGCCAAGCTTGATAAACCGCATAGGTGTTCTACCTCTGGGAATTTCTGACCATTGCTTAATATATGCAACACTTAAACTATCGCACAAACGGTCGGCGCCAAGAGTGATAAACATCAGGAACTTTAAAAAGTTTCAGGCAGATCAGTTCCAAGCTGATATCTCAGCTGCACCGTTTCATGTCGCTCATATTTTTGATGATAAAGATGATGTGCTCTGGGCATGGAACACGTTATTCAAAGATATTTGTGACTTGCACGCACCTATAAAGCGCGTCAAGATCCGGAATCAATCTTCTCCCTGGATAAATAATGATATCAGACGGAAGATGAACTTAAGGTACAAGCTTTTCAAATATGCTGTCAGCACCAAAGATCAAGAAATGTATGCAAGATACAAAAGAGTCAGAAATGAGATTACATCTGAAATAAGGAGTGTGAAGACGTGCTACTTCAACGAGAATAGAGCCTCAGTTAAGTCTGCAGCGGCATATTGGAACCTTATTGCGGAAGCGACTAATCCTGTTAGAAAAGGCAAAATTGGCCCTTTAAGGAGGGAAGATGGAAGTCTTGCCGTTAATGACAAAGAAAAAGCAAAGTTAATGAATGAATTTTTTGTTAATATCGGTGTAAGACTTGGTCGAGCCAATAACAACTTACATCGGCAGCTGAAATGCACAGGGAGTCCAGTGCCCTCTGTCTCAGATACCATCATGTGCGAAGATCTCGTCCAACACAAATTAAAAGCCATCAAGCCTAACAAATCTACAGGTCCAGATGACATACCACCTAAATTATTAAAACTAGCTGGACCTGCCATTGCGTCCCCACTGACTAGATTATTTATGTACAGCGCCAACCTTGGTGAAACCTTTACTGACTGGAAAAAAGCTTGTCTGATTCCAGTGTTTAAAAAAGATGATGAAGCTGACACAAATAACTACAGACCAATATCGCTCCTAAGCATCCCAAGTAAGATTATGGACTCTTGTGTATCTGACACTGTTGTATGTCACGTTTTTAGTAATAACCTGGTCACTGATAAACAGTGGGCCTACCGCGAGGGACACTCTACGGAGCTTTTGCTCGTACATCTCTCAGAAACCTGAAGAAGAGCAATCAATGTGAACAAAGTAGTTGCTGTGGCGTTCGTTGACTTCAAAAAAGCTTTCAACTGTGTATCCCATGCGATTTTACTGCAAAAGTTAAAGCTTCAATTCGGGGTTCAAGGTCCCTTACTATCATGGCTGATGGACTACCTAACTGACCGTACTCAATACACGATGGTAAACGACCAGCACTCAACTGTGTTAAATGTTACAAGTGGCATCCCTCAAGGGTCAGTATTGGGCCCCACACTGTTCGCCTTGTACACCAACGACCTGCCTAATGCAGTTCCTTCTGGCTCTGTCTTTATGTACGCGGATGACACCACCGTTTATTGCATCGGTGACACTGTTGATTGCGCCTTGCTTCTCTAAATAAAGCTCTATCTGAACTGAACAACTGGTGCCAAGTGAACTCTTTAACTCCCCACTCGGCAAAGTGCGAAGCAATGCTTCTGATGAGAAAACCGCACATCGGTCCTCTAAATTCGGTCATTATCGGAGATGATCGAATCGACTGGGTGAAACACACTCGCCTCTTGGGCGTCACTATCGATGACCGGCTGGCCTGGTCACATCATCTTACAGATGTAAAAAAGAGTTTTGTGAACAAACTGAACCTCTTAAAGAGGAGTTCGTTCTTAAGGAGAGAAGTCCTTCTGGATTTGTATTTTAAAGTCATCCTGCCGGCAGTTCTTTATGGTCTTGTCGTCTGGGGCGGTTGTGTTAATGCAGAGCAACTAAATTCTTTGGAAGTGCTCCATTGTAGGGCAGCCAGAGTGATTTACAACTTGCCCCGCGATATGCCATCCGCTGAAGTCTACCAGTATACGAAATGGAGCACACTAAACTACTTATACAAACTCCGGATAATTAAACTATTTTACAAGGTGGTAAATGGTGAAGCACCAGCTGCATTGTCACACTTAGCGAAAAAAGCCAGGACTTCTCACAGCCTCAGAAGAAACAATAACATCGTGGTCCCTAGATTTAATTCATACTTTGTAAAAAGTTCAATTGGACATAGGGGGGCCATCCTATGGAATGCTGTTTCGTCGCATAATATAGGATCCCAATTTTCGGTTTTCTATCGAAAAGTGAAAAATGATAATTATATTAAGGAGCTTAATTTCAGTGCTCAGTTGGTTCAGTCGCTCCCTAGGCATTACAATGATTGTTGTGTATTTAATTATTTTAAAAGTAGTTACAATCCAATTTAGTATATAAGTATTTAGTAGTAATTTAGAAATATATTAGTTTATTAGTATTTAGTAATATTCAGTTAATACACGACCCCACAAGCATTGTGCTTTAACTTTCTATCGTGTTTAAATAAAGGTTATTCATTCATTCATATAGTAGCTGTTTTCAAGTTCTAATTTTAACATATTGCTCCCCAATGATTGGACCTCTTTGTCCCAGCCAATACTTAATAGTTCCTGGAATTACATAGGCAAAGTCTCCAGCTGGATTTAAAATTCTTTCATCCCACTTCGGCCCAAGGTATGAATCAAGCACCCTCTTCAACTGCAATCGGTAAACCAGCTTCCCTCTTTGGATAATGACCTTCCATAAAAACATCCTGGTCAACGTTGAGGTGTGTGTTTATATCAGAGTCCCCTCGCTGCCCAGACCAAGGCCTTTTCTTTATTTCACGTAAAAGTTAACTGTGGAAAGATTGTGTTCTATTCTCAAGCGATTTTTTCGATGGAATGAACAGCTTTTGTTGACGAACAAATGGAAAATATTCAGATCCTTCATCGCCCCCGAAGGGTCTCCACTCATCAAAGCGAGTGCTGTAGCCAGTGTAGTGAATTTTCAATATCTTGTTGGCTTTGTCAACCTCCGTGACCTCAATGTCTTATAGTTTTGTATCTTTTTTTCCGTGGATTTACCTTTTTGACTGGGGTGTCTGCTCAGTATTCGTTGCAGAATAGCTTTGGTTCTTTGATTACCCTCTTTGGCCTGTCCACCATTTTGAAAATTCGAGCCGGAGAGCAAGCGCATTACGTGGGGCTAGCGGCCGCGTCCGTCTGGAATTGAGAAAAGCAAATGTCCGTCGTGTTGCGGAAAGAGTTTGATATGGAGAACATATGCGCGTATCATATCTCCTTCGTTCACCATGGCAGTTTAGCGACAGAGTAACAAGAAGGCTCCGTGTACTGACGACAACGAATGGAATTATTTGCATTTCAGCCGTATGTCCGCTCTTGGGTTCTAAAACACCTTTTCACTCATTCCCCTTTGGCTCCTCTGGGTTAAATAACCTGATAGATTTTGAACATTTGTTTTCCTAAAGCTGCATTTCGCTAAGAAGTGAAGCCATGAACCATCCCTTTATCTCTGCAAGTATAGTTTTTTATATTCAACATTTATTCACTTAATTTTGCGCTTGATATGGCGGCGTGTGGCCACGTTCCATACGTCTCCGAGTGAAATTCCTCTTTTCGGGGGCGTAACCTCCATATACAGAGGTACGTAGGGCGTACAGTTGAAACCAGAGGAAAATATATTCCTTAAGCCTGAAAGCGTTTTTATCATTAAATTGGCTGATTTGATATATACATTTTTCGTACAATAGTGATGCGACTTAATGTAAAATTTGCAATTATCCCTTTATGAATGGAAGGAAACACTGTGAACAGTGAATGTCGATAAACGTGTCACGTACCCGCCCCCCCCTCCATGTCAGCCCCAACAGCCCTCAGTTATTCTTCAACTGTGAAGAAGAGGCTACCATGCCATAACCAGGTACAGCTTCAGAACCAATCAGCATGTGAAGACTTTGGTTGAGACTTCTGATTACGCAAATCCCAGTTTTATCCTGTCTCAACATGCACTGCTGAACGTAGCTTTTGTACTGATGAAGAGGCTGAAAACTCCTCTTTTGAAGTTCCAGGGAATGACAGGAGATTGAGCTCCCTTTCAATTCTGCACATCCATATGCACAAGGACGTTGACATCGACGGTGTAGTAACAGAGTTCACCCGTCTGAAGGGTAGACGTCTTGCTTTTGGCTTGTGAACCGTCAGCAATAGCGTCACCATTTTTCCTTTTTTTGTCGTAGTGTAGCCTTACCAAAAACACTAATCCAGTTGGCTGACAGACAAATAAAATAAGAACTAACTACTGTGTATTTAACTCTTAAAAATGTCCTCCGGAAAACACTCACGTCAAATACTGCCGCACTGATACGGACCGTTAGTTGCAACTGACGGCCCGTAAGTTTTGCATGGACCGTCATCCTTGCTTACGGACCATTATTTGCAGTTGATGGTCCATAAGTTTCGCACGGACCGTCGTCCTTGCTTACGGTCTGATATTTGCGGTTAACAGTCTTCGCACGGACCGTCATTCTTGCTTACGGTCTGAATACAGAGCGTGCATCTCATTATCACACCAGGGGCCCGTTTCTCGAAAGTCCCAATAACTTTGGCGTAGTTTTCAGCCCCCATATCAGCTTGATTTGTTTAATTAACTTAGAATTGTATAACTTAGCTTTCAAAACTAACAAAGCTTGAGTCTTTAATGCAAACATTGCGCGCATAAAATAGCTTTCTGGGCCCGACCGGTTATCGGGACTTTCAAGAAATGCACCCCAGGGCCAACTGTTGACAGTCCATACGTTTCGCACGGACCGTCATCCTTGCTTACAGTCCGTCATTTACGATTCATGGTCTGTATGTAGAGATATAAATAGCTGATACAAGTATGATTGAGCCACGTTATTTAAGTGTACGTACGAAGCGAGCGAGATACACGAAAGAGGTCAAAAGAGAAGATGGTAATATGTCTATTACTTGTTCTGTAAGCATTGCTCAAACTGACGACAGGGTTCTAAAAGCGAGCTCTCCAAGACAAACAAAGTGATCGATATACATGACAGGGAAGAGAATATGTCGATCACTCCTACCATGATTATGCCCCGTTATTTAAGCGTACAACAGGCGTACGAAGTGAGCGAAGTACACGGAATAGAAGACGATAACATGTCTATTACTTGTTCTATAAGCATTGCGCAAACTGATAACAGAGTTCTAAAAGCGAACTGTTATGTCGATTACTCCTTCTATTGAAGCATTGTGAAACTGTCCAAGGGAAGACTGAAGACCGTGAACTCTTCTATACAGAGTGTGTCGTGCGGTTGACGGTCCATACGAACGGTAGGGACTGTCAAACCGATATCTCCCTCTGATAACAAGAGTGAAAAATTCTAAGTCCCACTAATGAGATGCACTTATGGAGCGTGAACCCTTCTATACGGAGTTTGTATGCCGTTCACGGTCCATACAAACTGTACGGACCGCCAACCTTTCTCTACAATCCGTATGTGGGTTTCACGCTCCGTACGAACTCTGCAGACCGAAACCATAGTCTCACGGTCCGTTACGGTGCCGGTGTATTGGACAACCCTCCAGGAAAATGCAGGAAATGGCATTTCCGAGACCCTAAATTTCAACCTTTTCTGGGGGAGCATGCCCCCAGATCCCCCTAGAGGGGAGCGCCTCCGGCGCTCGAAATACTCTCTTCGTGCGTACACCTTCAAAATCACACGCTACACCCCTGCTTTTAACTGTTTAGCCTCGGTTTCAAGTGGTACAGATCTCTCTCAATGGATAAGATTCAAAACAAATATGTGATTATTCCCTTCAAAGACAGGACACACAAACAGAAAGATGTAAAATTTTAAAGAAGAAATAAATTTGGAGATCTACAAAGCATCGGCTAGATGTGCCGCCTTCGTAATGTTGGAGGAACGCATCCCACGTTGGGTTAGAACCTTTCAATTTCACTATTTTGAAACGCTTAAAGACAACGATGGCTACTTCATCTAATGGGTCGATCATAAGAACTGACTCATTGAACTTTCAGGAGGTCGCGATAAAGAATCACACAGTCAACATCGACCACATTGAAATGACCGGACTGAAGTTGGCTGCCAATTCACTGCCAATTCACCAGCTGCCAATTCACTCCTTAGAAGCATGCTGCCAATTCGTTTCTTTTAAGAAATTGATAAATCTCTTTCAGCCATTTAACAGATTACCTTACACCATTACTAAAACTGTGAGTTGCGCACATGCGCCACGTCACGGAGCAAATGCACAAAGAATTGTTGATTTGTTGATTTAGTTCAGTCTTGGGACTTAGTATTCAGAGCAAAAAATAAATATGGGAATGCATGATCAAATAACTGTTGATCGGTGCCTGCATCACCGAATCTCAATTTCCTTTAGAATTAATGATGTTGTGAAAGGGATCGCATCTCTTGATGCTTTAGTACCCTGTAATTATTTCTTGATCTGATTTAGGACCATATAAACCTCACACATTCTATATTTCGTTCACATGATACAACTTTAGTAATGGAATAACTATGTTTTGGTTATTCTCCCGGTAATAAATGACATTTCCTGTTAAACTACTTTGGTATTCCATCTCTCGATGTCTCAGTTCCGTCTCTTTACCTTTTATTGCAATAACATGCTCTGAACTTGACATAGATTTCCTACCTTGTCACGTAATACCAATTTTCAAATTAAATAACTATTTTTTGGGAGTTTTCCTGGTCGCAATTGACATTTCGTGTTAAACTACTCTTGTGCAGTGTTCCATCTCTCGATGTCTCAGTTCCGTCTCTTTACGTTTTTTTGTAATAACATGCTCTGAACTTTACATAGATTTCCTTTCGTGGTGGCAATGTTGTCACGCAATACCACTTTTAAAACTGAATAACCATTTTTTGTTTCTTTTCCCAGTAACAAATGACACTTCCTGTTAAATTATTTTGGCTCAGTATTCCATCTCTCAATGTTACAGTTTTGTGTCTTTACCATTTCTTGCAATAATGTGCTCTGGACTTCACATGGATTTCCTTTCGTGGCCACCATGTTGTCTCGTAATGCCACTTTTAAATTGAATAACTATTTTTTGGCTCTCTTCCTGAAACAAATGACACTTTCTGTTAAACTACTTTGGCTTAGTATTCCTTCTCTCGCTGTCACAGTTTCCGTCCCTTTACGTTTTCCCTCGATGACATGTTCTGAACTTCACATAGATTTACTTACGTGGCTGACACCTTGTGATGCAATACACAATTAGAAATTAAATAACTATTTTAAAGGAGTTTTCCCGGCAACAAATGACACACCCGGTTGAAATAAAAGTTAACCAATACTGTCTCTTGATATTAACTGCTATTAATATTAATAATATTATTATTACATCTTAATGCTGACACGTTAACGACAGGGTTCTAAAAGCGAGCTCTCCAAGACAAACAAAGTGATCGATATACATGACAGGGAAGAGAATATGTCGATCACTCCTACCATGATTATGCCCCGTTATTTAAGCGTACAACAGGCGTACGAAGTGAGCGAAGTACACGGAATAGAAGACGATAACATGTCTATTACTTGTTCTATAAGCATTGCGCAAACTGATAACAGAGTTCTAAAAGCGAACTGTTATGTCGATTACTCCTTCTATTGAAGCATTGTGAAACTGTCCAAGGGAAGACTGAAGACCGTGAACTCTTCTATACAGAGTGTGTCGTGCGGTTGACGGTCCATACGAACGGTAGGGACTGTCAAACCGATATCTCCCTCTGATAACAAGAGTGAAAAATTCTAAGTCCCACTAATGAGATGCACTTACGGAGCGTGAACCCTTCTATACGGAGTTTGTATGCCGTTCACGGTCCATACAAACTGTACGGACCGCCAACCTTTCTCTACAATCCGTATGTGGGTTTCACGCTCCGTACGAACTCTGCAGACCGAAACCATAGTCTCACGGTCCGTTACGGTGCCGGTGTATTGGACAACCCTCCAGGAAAATGCAGGAAATGGCATTTCCGAGACCCTAAATTTCAACCTTTTCTGGGGGAGCATGCCCCCAGATCCCCCTAGAGGGGAGCGCCTCCGGCGCTCGAAATACTCTCTTCGTGCGTACACCTTCAAAATCACACGCTACGCCCCTGCTTTTAACTGTTTAGCCTCGGTTTCAAGTGGTACAGATCTCTCTCAATGGATAAGATTCAAAACAAATATGTGATTATTCCCTTCAAAGACAGGACACACAAACAGAAAGATGTAAAATTTTAAAGAAGAAATAAATTTGGAGATCTACAAAGCATCGGCTAGATGTGCCGCCTTCGTAATGTTGGAGGAACGCATCCCACGTTGGGTTAGAACCTTTCAATTTCACTATTTTGAAACGCTTAAAGACAACGATGGCTACTTCATCTAATGGGTCGATCATAAGAACTGACTCATTGAACTTTCAGGAGGTCGCGATAAAGAATCACACAGTCAACATCGACCACATTGAAATGACCGGACTGAAGTTGGCTGCCAATTCACTGCCAATTCACCAGCTGCCAATTCACTCCTTAGAAGCATGCTGCCAATTCGTTTCTTTTAAGAAATTGATAAATCTCTTTCAGCCATTTAACAGATTACCTTACACCATTACTAAAACTGTGAGTTGCGCACATGCGCCACGTCACGGAGCAAATGCACAAAGAATTGTTGATTTGTTGATTTAGTTCAGTCTTGGGACTTAGTATTCAGAGCAAAAAATAAATATGGGAATGCATGATCAAATAACTGTTGATCGGTGCCTGCATCACCGAATCTCAATTTCCTTTAGAATTAATGATGTTGTGAAAGGGATCGCATCTCTTGATGCTTTAGTACCCTGTAATTATTTCTTGATCTGATTTAGGACCATATAAACCTCACACATTCTATATTTCGTTCACATGATACAACTTTAGTAATGGAATAACTATGTTTTGGTTATTCTCCCGGTAATAAATGACATTTCCTGTTAAACTACTTTGGTATTCCATCTCTCGATGTCTCAGTTCCGTCTCTTTACCTTTTATTGCAATAACATGCTCTGAACTTGACATAGATTTCCTACCTTGTCACGTAATACCAATTTTCAAATTAAATAACTATTTTTTGGGAGTTTTCCTGGTCGCAATTGACATTTCGTGTTAAACTACTCTTGTGCAGTGTTCCATCTCTCGATGTCTCAGTTCCGTCTCTTTACGTTTTTTTGTAATAACATGCTCTGAACTTTACATAGATTTCCTTTCGTGGTGGCAATGTTGTCACGCAATACCACTTTTAAAACTGAATAACCATTTTTTGTTTCTTTTCCCAGTAACAAATGACACTTCCTGTTAAATTATTTTGGCTCAGTATTCCATCTCTCAATGTTACAGTTTTGTGTCTTTACCATTTCTTGCAATAATGTGCTCTGGACTTCACATGGATTTCCTTTCGTGGCCACCATGTTGTCTCGTAATGCCACTTTTAAATTGAATAACTATTTTTTGGCTCTCTTCCTGAAACAAATGACACTTTCTGTTAAACTACTTTGGCTTAGTATTCCTTCTCTCGCTGTCACAGTTTCCGTCCCTTTACGTTTTCCCTCGATGACATGTTCTGAACTTCACATAGATTTACTTACGTGGCTGACACCTTGTGATGCAATACACAATTAGAAATTAAATAACTATTTTAAAGGAGTTTTCCCGGCAACAAATGACACACCCGGTTGAAATAAAAGTTAACCAATACTGTCTCTTGATATTAACTGCTATTAATATTAATAATATTATTATTACATCTTAATGCTGACACGTTAACGACAGGGTTCTAAAAGCGAGCTCTCCAAGACAAACAAAGTGATCGATATACATGACAGGGAAGAGAATATGTCGATCACTCCTACCATGATTATGCCCCGTTATTTAAGCGTACAACAGGCGTACGAAGTGAGCGAAGTACACGGAATAGAAGACGATAACATGTCTATTACTTGTTCTATAAGCATTGCGCAAACTGATAACAGAGTTCTAAAAGCGAACTGTTATGTCGATTACTCCTTCTATTGAAGCATTGTGAAACTGTCCAAGGGAAGACTGAAGACCGTGAACTCTTCTATACAGAGTGTGTCGTGCGGTTGACGGTCCATACGAACGGTAGGGACTGTCAAACCGATATCTCCCTCTGATAACAAGAGTGAAAAATTCTAAGTCCCACTAATGAGATGCACTTACGGAGCGTGAACCCTTCTATACGGAGTTTGTATGCCGTTCACGGTCCATACAAACTGTACGGACCGCCAACCTTTCTCTACAATCCGTATGTGGGTTTCACGCTCCGTACGAACTCTGCAGACCGAAACCATAGTCTCACGGTCCGTTACGGTGCCGGTGTATTGGACAACCCTCCAGGAAAATGCAGGAAATGGCATTTCCGAGACCCTAAATTTCAACCTTTTCTGGGGGAGCATGCCCCCAGATCCCCCTAGAGGGGAGCGCCTCCGGCGCTCGAAATACTCTCTTCGTGCGTACACCTTCAAAATCACACGCTACGCCCCTGCTTTTAACTGTTTAGCCTCGGTTTCAAGTGGTACAGATCTCTCTCAATGGATAAGATTCAAAACAAATATGTGATTATTCCCTTCAAAGACAGGACACACAAACAGAAAGATGTAAAATTTTAAAGAAGAAATAAATTTGGAGATCTACAAAGCATCGGCTAGATGTGCCGCCTTCGTAATGTTGGAGGAACGCATCCCACGTTGGGTTAGAACCTTTCAATTTCACTATTTTGAAACGCTTAAAGACAACGATGGCTACTTCATCTAATGGGTCGATCATAAGAACTGACTCATTGAACTTTCAGGAGGTCGCGATAAAGAATCACACAGTCAACATCGACCACATTGAAATGACCGGACTGAAGTTGGCTGCCAATTCACTGCCAATTCACCAGCTGCCAATTCACTCCTTAGAAGCATGCTGCCAATTCGTTTCTTTTAAGAAATTGATAAATCTCTTTCAGCCATTTAACAGATTACCTTACACCATTACTAAAACTGTGAGTTGCGCACATGCGCCACGTCACGGAGCAAATGCACAAAGAATTGTTGATTTGTTGATTTAGTTCAGTCTTGGGACTTAGTATTCAGAGCAAAAAATAAATATGGGAATGCATGATCAAATAACTGTTGATCGGTGCCTGCATCACCGAATCTCAATTTCCTTTAGAATTAATGATGTTGTGAAAGGGATCGCATCTCTTGATGCTTTAGTACCCTGTAATTATTTCTTGATCTGATTTAGGACCATATAAACCTCACACATTCTATATTTCGTTCACATGATACAACTTTAGTAATGGAATAACTATGTTTTGGTTATTCTCCCGGTAATAAATGACATTTCCTGTTAAACTACTTTGGTATTCCATCTCTCGATGTCTCAGTTCCGTCTCTTTACCTTTTATTGCAATAACATGCTCTGAACTTGACATAGATTTCCTACCTTGTCACGTAATACCAATTTTCAAATTAAATAACTATTTTTTGGGAGTTTTCCTGGTCGCAATTGACATTTCGTGTTAAACTACTCTTGTGCAGTGTTCCATCTCTCGATGTCTCAGTTCCGTCTCTTTACGTTTTTTTGTAATAACATGCTCTGAACTTTACATAGATTTCCTTTCGTGGTGGCAATGTTGTCACGCAATACCACTTTTAAAACTGAATAACCATTTTTTGTTTCTTTTCCCAGTAACAAATGACACTTCCTGTTAAATTATTTTGGCTCAGTATTCCATCTCTCAATGTTACAGTTTTGTGTCTTTACCATTTCTTGCAATAATGTGCTCTGGACTTCACATGGATTTCCTTTCGTGGCCACCATGTTGTCTCGTAATGCCACTTTTAAATTGAATAACTATTTTTTGGCTCTCTTCCTGAAACAAATGACACTTTCTGTTAAACTACTTTGGCTTAGTATTCCTTCTCTCGCTGTCACAGTTTCCGTCCCTTTACGTTTTCCCTCGATGACATGTTCTGAACTTCACATAGATTTACTTACGTGGCTGACACCTTGTGATGCAATACACAATTAGAAATTAAATAACTATTTTAAAGGAGTTTTCCCGGCAACAAATGACACACCCGGTTGAAATAAAAGTTAACCAATACTGTCTCTTGATATTAACTGCTATTAATATTAATAATATTATTATTACATCTTAATGCTGACACGTTAACTTTTAACAAGACTGTATGTCCCTGAACATTGGACAAATTAGTTGTGGTTGCCTCCATCTCGTCACATGATGCAAATTATAATATATTGAATAAAACTTTTTTCGCCAAGTTCATAATAACATAAAATGACACTATCTCTCAAACTACGTTATTGTACTATTCCATCTCTCGATATCTCAGGCCATCCTCTGTGCCTTTTCACATGATTGTGTGCCACAGAAAATCGCACAGTTTGACTAACAGGGCCGTCATGTTGTGAACTGATGCAAACTTTAAGTCGAATAACTATTTAGGGGCATTTATATGACAATTCGTCGATGTCTCAGGTCAGGCGCTTGCACCACTCT